>JAVTVY010012348.1:0-57270 GCA_036873755.1 Hanleya hanleyi
AACTGGAATAAGCCTGTTTGACATTCCCACTGACAAAAATTATGTACAAAGTAAACGTAAATATGATTTTTTTTTTTCTCAATATTTTCCTCGTGTCGAGATTGACACATAGGTGAACTTTCTAAGATATTGGCAATAAATCGCCAAAAGACTGGCAATGAATCGAAAAATTTGATTGATCAGATTTTTCGGGTATAAATCCCCCTTCACATGCTTAAGATGAGGTGAAATTCTGTTAGGCCACTGATAATTAATGGTTCCTTTCCCGTAACCAGCCCTCATCTATATTTTGATGGCAACTTATTAAAATCCATGAGGGATTTACATTTTGATGAGTGAGACTTGCTTATATTCTTCATATTTGTGTACCATTGGTTTGCAAGTTAATAATTAATAACTAATAATCATCGCACTCAGCATGAGTATTTTTACAAGCAAGGTTACGAGAAATAAACAATTAATTAACACTGGCCATGGGTTTCTCTGTAAAATTACTCTGGACTGACGATGGTTTGAAGGAATAAACTGAAAGATTGAGTCACAATGAATTGCTTGTCATTCTTCGAAGTGCTTACAGTAATTCCCCTAATAATTCGATCACCGGAAGTGCAGCAAAAATGGCTTATATCTGGAAATATTCTTTGTGGCACCAGCTACAGAGTGTCACACTTTATCTTTCTATGGCTTTTCTTCAATATGAAATAAGAATGGGAATGCTGCTTTTTCTCAGTGTTTGAATAATAGAGTTGAAAAGTCCACTTCCTGTGATTGAATTATTAGGGGAATTACCATACCCTGCTTTATTGTGACATTCCCTCTCCTCACTTTTTAAATTATCAGTGCCAGGAGATCTCCAGGACATAGCGTATATGTGTGTATCTCTCTGATTTTCAAATGAGAAAGGCCTGAAAATGAAACCTCTGCACTTCTCAAACTGCTGATTTAATTTCTGCAGCATCGTTGATAGCAGACAGCAATTCTCCAGCACTCACATAGTTTGGGTGGGAATATCAGCTGAAATACTTCTCTGATCATGGAGAAATGATGGAATGTCAATCTAAAATATAGCTGCACAGAGATGAGTGAAATTCCAAACAATGGATCTGAAATACAAATAAATAGAGGTTATGCAAAAAAATTGAATGATCTACCACTCTTGAGACATCAAGTGCCAGTAAGATTCCCCTTTAATTCTTAGAAAATAGCTTTGCCCCGGTGAACTGACAGGTGCATTGACGCGAGACTCTGACCCCCCATGTTAATTTGTATTTCGTATTCTTTTGCCTGTATCTACAGCATGGGACTGAGTTCTGGACCGGGGCGAAAATATTCCAGTTATCACGGATTTCTAGGCCCTGGTCTAGGCCCTGGTCTAGGCCCTGGTCTCATCTCCCGGACACTGAGTGACTCTGGAGTAACAGAGTCTCCATTCCATATTTCATCAAATTACCAAGGACTAATGTTAATAGAGTTTATAAACAGCCTTTGGAAACTGTTTAGCCAATTCAAATCAAAACTGTGGAGAATTTTTCTCAGTTTGTATTTTTATCTGTGGCATCAAGAGTCCAGCTTTCAACCAATAGGCATAGTGGGGAATCACCAGTACAGCACAATGATTGGATAATGCATATTTAAAAAGCTTTAAGGACCTGTAGCGGCCAAGAGGCGATTATCTGCAGGGTTAACGAGCAGGGAAACCAGGAGTGTATCGGGGACATAGGTCTTTGGGTTATGGACATGGTTATTTTTTGATGGACGACAGATGAATGACGAACCAGACGTTTATAATTATTAACATATGTTTGACCCGGACTAATATTCAGATCATCAAATACAGAACCGTCTTTTGTACGGTACATAAAGAATATATCTGCATTAACATGGGAGTTATTGGACTCACTCAGCATAATTTTTAGCATTGGTTTTGGAGGTTTCAGATCATTTTTCTGTCACCTTGGGAAAATAAAAAAAAATGGTAATCATTTTGCTGTCACCTTGGGGAAAAAAAATTCCATATGGTAATGGTATCCCATTCCCGTTCTGAAATACAGTTATTAATTTTTGGGCTTTCTGTAAGTTCAAGATTCCACCTACCTCCCCCCCCCCCACTAATTCCAGTACACATCACCAAAACACTTACTTAGTGCTAATGTAAGCATTCCATCTTTCCCTTCCATCTACTCAATTATAATTACCTGCCACAGTCCATTTTAAATCAAAATCAATTCTTTAAATTAATGAAATACTTCGCTCGTTCACCTGTTCCATGACGATTTGACGTCCATGGCATGACGTCGGCAGCCTGGCAGATCAACAAATTTCTGTTTCCTTTTCCTTCATTTTCCATGTTGTTGTTTTTTCCTGTTTCTGTTCTCTTTGACTGATTAATAGCAGGCCTGTCTCATTGTCGACTGTTGTCGCTGCACAGCAAAAAGACGCACAAGCTCCAAGACGACTGCTGACTCGCCAGCTGTTACTCGTTGAATATGATGTTGTTGTTGTTTTGGATGAATTCGAACAGTGATGAACGCACCACGAGGAGCGGACTAACTGAACCTCCGTACGTAAAAGAGTTCTACGCAGTGCCGGCGTTTCAAAAACTATTTGCTTGTGTCCGCGCCGGTACCGTTCGTGCACCATTCGTGTCCGTAGTGGTGTGTCCATCGTCGGACACATTGAATAAATCTCCAAGCAGGTACAATAACTGACATTTATAACACAACGGACAGGAGACTGAATACTTTATGTACCCTGAAATACAGAAGAGTTACATGTTTACACAGACGGTAAACATGCGCTTGTGTACCGGAGCGGTACACACGATTGTCAAACGAATGGTGACGATCGGCACGGTAAACATTGTGACCATTGGAATGGTCACGAGTGATGACGATATGCTCGTCACCATTCTGAACCCGGTCGTCACCATTCCGGACCATTCCAATGGTCACACTGTTTACCGTGCCGATCGGCACCGTCGCGGGGGGAATTTACGTGTGTACCTGTATTTTTTTACTTTGTGTGATAATCATGGAATTTTCGGATGTGCTATTAATCGAAATTAGTCCAGTGTTTTCGGTAGAACGGAAAGTTATATTATGACTACAGATGTGTAACCCTGAAAATGGATGTTTGACACCTTTAACGTGTAATTTACCCCAACCCCTCGCCCACACACATTCCACCTCCTATATTTCAATATAATCACTGGTTTCTGAGATAAATTTAATACTATAGCTATATCAATGTAATACTTTCAAATTACAAGCGTCTGGTCCGTCATTCACAATTCAGCCGTCGTCCAATAGAGAATAACCGCGTCCATAATCCATAGACGTATTCCATATTCTATATAACAGTATTAGCACCAAATTCAAAAAGACAATCATAGTATACATAAACATAGGCTTGTTTCCTGCAAGAGAGAAGCGGTTAACAGTTTTCAATGATGCTGACAAGACATCATGATTTTCCAAAAATATCAAATCCGTTTGGCTGATCAGTATTCTTAATCCATAATATTCGTTGTTCTAAAGAATGATGTATCTCAGTCACGCTTTCATTGTGACTGTTCATATGAGTATCATGAGGATCTTGCAGTACATGGGCGCATACGGCCCCTAACCCCAGGTTAAGCGGAATTAGACACAAGTTACGAAACGTAACGCCATAGATCTTGCACGCCACGCTCGTATTTTGCTATCAGCATGCGATATGTATCGCCAAATTTGAGAAACTTTGAGTGGAGGCGCTTGGTGGTGTAGCCCTGTTTTATAAGTTTCTGCAACAATGTCTTGTGACGTTGATTAAAATCGTCACATTTAACACAGGATCTAGCAAATGCTACTAGGCGTGATATGTATACGCCATATGCAGGTCCCACTGGAATATTACTGTCCAGAAAGGGATAGTTTACGATGTCGAAATTGTAATCATCTCTTTTGTCATACAGTCGACGAGAGAGAAGGCCCGCTTCAGTTTGTAGAGATATAGATCTAAATATGATGTGCCTGTAGGGTTATCTGTAGTTTCCTTCAAATTCAGTGAAGGTGGATATATATCCTTCACTGCGTCATTTATATAGCGATTATCCACAGCGAGAAGATCGTCTATATAGCGTTTGGTGAATGAGAAGGAACGGGCTTTGAATGGATCGGTTTTTGAAAGCGCCTGCACAGAGTCATATTCATAAGAGAAAAGATATAGGTCAGCCAACTGGGGTGCACGATTAGTACCCATTGGATTACCTATATGCTGTTGATATATTGTGTTGCCCAATTTCACATAGATATTGAAATCTGAAAATATTGAAACCATCTGTTCCCTCACCAAGCTAACACCATCAGCCTCCTCCGCTGTTACGCTGTCGCGTAATACAATACTTTGGTGTCACTTCTCAGTTCATTTGATAGTGACATTCTTGAAGGGTCATACTTAATTACAAGCGTCTAGTCCGTCATTCATACATGTAATCCAGCCGTCGTCCATTAGAGAATACCCGCGTCCATAATCCAAAGACCTATTCCATATTCCATATAACAGTGTTAGCACCAAATTCAAAAAGACAATCATTGCATACATAAACATAGGCTTGTTTCCTGCAAGAGAGAAGCGGTCAACAGTTTTCAATGATGCCGGCAAGACATCATGATGTTCCAAAAATATCAAATCCGTATCGCTGATCAGTATTCTTAATCCATAATATTCGTTGTAAGGTCGTCATCTAAAGAATGATGTATCTCAGTCATGCTGATAGCAAAATACGAGCGTAGCGTGCAAGATCTATGGCGCTACGTTTCGTAACTGTGTCTAATTCCGCTTAACCAGGGCTAGGGGGCCGTATGAACCCATAGCCTTCCAAGATCCTCATGGCACTCCATATGAACATTCACAATCAAAGCGTGACTGAGATACATCTTTTTTAGATGACGACTCTATAACGAATATTATGGATTAAGAATACTGATCAGCGATACCCGGATTTGATATTTTGGAACATCATGATGTCTTGCCGGCATCATTGAAAACTGATGACCACTTTCTGCGAAGCAAGCTTTATGTTCCTGTATACTATGATTGTCTTTTTGAATTTGGTGCTAATACTGTTATGTGGAAAATGGAATAGGTCTTTGGATTATGGACGCGGATATTCTCTAATGGACGACGGGTGGATTATGAATGACGGACTAGACGCTTGTAATGATGATATATCAAACCTCCCCACCACCGCTATTGCACGTTTGGTCACAATCCCTCGAGCCATGATAGATATATTCATTCCTCTATATCGAGTGAGTAAGTAAAAGGGTGAGTGAGTGAGTGAGTGAGTGAGTAGAATGTAACTTCGCTTTCGACAATTCTTTAGTTATATCACCATGGTGTCTCACTTGTAATAGAGCAGTCCTAATGACGCCGTTTTGTAGTGCCGTCTCATTAGTTTATTAATAGTATCAGTGTTCAAGAAAACTGATCGCCGATATTCCTACGAAGTAGGCTACAGATCGCAAATTGTCCGGTAATGAGTGAGTTAGTCAGTCGGTCAGTCCATCCGAATCCTTTCGTCGGCAAAATAGGGAGAACCATTGACATTAGAACCTTGATTTTTGGCATGAACGTGCATTAGGGCATTGTTACCAGCAAGTTCTGATATGAAATAATTCTGATTAAAATTAGATTGATAATTAACACTTCAGTATATTGTTATAGATATACATTGTGTATACAAACTGTAGCCTTTAACGTGTATCCTATTTCACATTGGCCACACCAGGCTGGAGCCTTCAAATTCAGGTCAAATTACCCACAGCTAAAAATACCCTGTCCCACTGTATGGCACATGGCCCTGAGGTTAATCTTAAGTATTGCATATACCCTCAAACAATCAGCGCTGTTTCCATAACGAAGCTGAGGTGGTTTAACGTTTATCAATGAAGAAAATCACCGATCAGCCGCCATAGAATATAATGTGAACAAGAAAACCGGAGTAGTACATTCATCAGATTGACGATGCACAAAATGTGTTGTCTCATATATCTAGATAACAACGTGATGTAGAGACGCTATTTATTCCTCTTTGTACCGGTTATGCTCAGGAGAATGACATAGAATCTTGTGCATAGAAGGTGTTGGTCTTGAGTTGAATTACCGTAAACTACATAAATGCTACCTTTCTACTATAGTACTATATATAAGAATTTGTTGTATTGTTGGGAAAATAATGTGATTCAAAAAGTTGTTTTTATCCTGTACAAGGGCACTGAAAACCATTAAAGAGATGTAAATGTATTTTCACACGTAAAGCTTGAAATCTACTGAACCTATATTATTCAATCTGTTTCCTTTAATTAAAAAATTGTAAAATTAAATCGGCGGTCGTTATTTATTTTGGAATGAAGGCGCATTAGGAGACTGTTACCAAGTTCTGAGCTGACCTACTTTTGATGAAAATTTCTGGTGATTTTTGATGAAAATCACTGGCGATTCTGACTTGGGCGGTGCCCATCTTAATATAGGCAGGATTTCAACTGGGGGTGGGGATTTCCAAGAGTTCAGTTCGCGTTCGAGTCCTAATGCCTACTGTACTTCGTAGGTCCTGTGCGGTTAGTCACACTGCCATGTATTAATGTCAGACGCAAATATGCTCATGGACGTTGCTTTGGTAATGAAGTTGCTTGAATTTCTCCTTAATAACCTTATATATGAAATTTGGCAAATTCGGCAACAAATTATATCAAAAGCATATAGGTATTCCTATGGGTACTAAATGTGCACTCTATTTCTATGAATACGACTATAGGCAGACGCTTTGAAAACCGATCATTACAAAGCTCGTTCTATGTCACTCACAAAACGCAATATAGACGATCGTCTTGCTGCAGAAAGTGGCTACATAAATGAAGAATATACATATATATATATATCCACTTCATTGCATTCTAAGGAAACTACAGATAGCGCTAATGGCGCATCATATTTAGAGCTATATCTCTCTAAAAATGAAGCAGGTCGACTTTACGACAAAGGAGATGATTACAATTTCGACATCGTTAGCTATCACTGTCTGTACAGTAATATTTCATTAGGACCTGCATTTGGCGTATACATATCTCGCCTAATAGCATTTGCTAGATCCTGTTTTGTGATGATTTCAATCAACGTCAGAAAGCATTATTGGAGAAACTTATAAAACAGTGCCATACTACCGAGTGCCTCCACTCAAAGTTGATCAAATTTGCATACCGCATGCTCATAGCAAAATACGAATTTAGCGTACAAGGTCTATGGCGTTACGTTTCGAAACTCGTATCTAATTCCGCTTAGCCAGGGGCTAACCTGTATTCAAGATCCTCATGCTGTTCATATGAACAGTCCCAATCAATGCGCGATCGAAATACATACTGTTCTAGTTATATAAATTAATTGATACTTTTCGAACATTATTGCACGTCAATCTTTCCAAGATATCTCCTAGACGTCTGCCATTGAGAATGACCATATCTGTACATATACAAAGATCGATAGGTGATCTACCGAAAGTATGTCGTCCGTAGAGGTACGAGTTTTAAGAAAATGAGGTGGCATATTGGTGCAAATCGGGAAAAGGGGAGTGTGTGTTGTTTTCATCATCACTAACATAGTCTTGAGGCATTTCAGTTCTGGAATTAAAATCTCTGCCAGTTATGATATTGCTTTCAGACTGGAATAAAGATATATCATCCTGAATAGTTGGGAACAGGTCAAATGGATATTTAGATCAGATAACCCAGTTACTAGGTGGGATGTAGGTAACGCGGACAAAATAATTAATACTGCTGTTTGAACATTCTATTCTAAGTTTTACTCACATTACATCACCAAAGTGAGTTATTTCCACTGTAACTGTACCAGCATATCTTTCCTTATACAAAAAGAAAACCGTCTCTAAAGCCACACCAGAGTTGTTTCCCTTCCTACAACAACCAACACTGCAAAAACCAGAAATATATTTGCTGTAATAATCTTTTGTTGCGGATTCTTCACTAAGTCAAGCCTCTGAAAGACCAATAAAATCGTAATTGCTAATACATCCAAGAAATTGTTCTTTCGATTTCATATTCGATAACCTTGAATCTACTCATTGAATATTCCAGAACAAAATTTGTTTATGCATCATTCCTGACATCTAGTTAGGTATATATAATTATCTAACTGTATATGAAGATACACATCCGCTAGATGCCGTGAATGGCGCTGCGCAGGCGGGTCGTACCCCTGTACTTGACGTAAACAAAAGCCAGGAAGTAACATGTCATACTGGTTGGGGAAATGCCAGCATACTGACAAGAATGCACATGAAGTGACAGGCCAATATTCTAACTGCCGTCCACCCAAAGACATGAACGGAATGAAGAGGGATTCCTGATATGTTCTTTAACTCACCCACGCTTTTATTATAAATATTCATGTGAAATGATCTAGTCCATGGGCCAAGACCCCAAATTTCACCGATCGGTACCACTCGAGGTGGCAAATTCTAGTTATGTTTTTAGAAGCGGTACATGTATGTAGATGTTATCCATATGTGATAACCGTTGCAGATCGGTAGCTTAACGGTAGCAATTACAACACATATAAGGGAAGTGGGAAGAGGTGCCGACATGCTGACAGAGCCACATGACTTCACAGTACAGTATAGAGATGTGTTGTTTCTCAGGTACGCTTTTATTGTACCTGTTGATGTGGCAACTTGGATGATATGACCACACGGCCCCTAGCACCGGCATCAGCGGTACACTTTCTGCCCATATTCTGAACTCAAACAATGGGAGCAGGGGAATGGTTCCTCGGATATATTATTTATTTCTGTAGCTGGAGAGCTGAAACTGTACATACTTTGGGGGCAGCGCCTGGTCCATTGGCACAAGTTAACATACCTCAATATTGCTATTTTATGACGTCATGGTGACGTAACATCATGTCACAGCATTTATTGCCGAAATTTTGGTTGTTTTTTTATTGTTTTTCCAATTCTGCTGGTTTCGTGTGCCGTATCAACTTGTATGTAGATTTTGCCCATATGTGATAACACATGCAGATCAGTAGCGTAGTGGTAGTTATGGTACACTTTCTGAACCTTCCCCCATCACATTCTGAACCAAATTTGGGGGTGGGGTATGATTTCTTGGATATTTTAATTATTCCTGTTGGTAGCGGGCTATAACTTTTCCTTCTTCTGCATATGAGGTATACGCCTACCGAAATAAGTTAGTGGGGTTTGGAATGATCATAACATGGACAGTTATTTATTTTTTGTTATTTACAATATGTTTTTCCAATCTTGCTGGTAAATCGTGAGGTAACAGATTCGGTTCATATTTTGTAAGGAGTATTTGCATGAAAATGCTATCCATGTGTGACAGCCGTTGTATATCTGTAGTTTATGGGTTGCTATAGTACATTTTCTGGACCCTACCTCTTTCTGTATTCTCAACCCAAGTGTGCAGGTAAGGCATGGTCCTTTCGATATTTTCCTTATGCTTAGAGAGCCGAAAAGTACAAACCTGTACCTCCATGCCCTTTTTTATCAAAGCATCTGTTGAAACCTTCATCTGATTGTGTGATGACGTCACCGTGACTGAATAATAATGATGATGCTTTTGATCAAATTTTGGGTTATATTATTTTCTCGTTTTTACTTTTTGACCACTTCTAATGAAGTGGTATAACCTGTTATGTTTCTTTGAAGAGCGTAAGCGACGACCAAACAGTGGCCGTACGGAAAACGTGGGGAAGAACAATTAAGGAAATATTTCGAGATGTTGCGATATTTCCTCTGATTTTCATGTTGACTACCAATCGTCCTTCTTATCCGTATCTTTCCGCCAAATTTTGTTTAATCAAAATTGGCATTTTGGTGTGAATCTGACGTAGAATTTTCCGCTTAATCTACCATATTCGACAACCAGACTTTAGATGTATGACATTTTGTTATAATTGCAATTAACCTTGATGAGTACGGTACGAATACCTTCTCAAGTTACAAATGCTACATTTTGTCACCCTTTATGATGAGCTAATGTTGGCCATCTCAGAATTTGCTTCGTTTATAAATCGGAGAGATATGCAAGAGGTGGAAAAACTTGACGATGTTTGGCGACTAAAAAGCAACCATATGACCGACACCTAACATTCAGACCCGAGAATTCCGTGGATTCTCGGATGTAGCCTTAGTATATCAGCCGCGCTTTCATTGCAGATCTTCATGTGGAGGCAATGAATTATCCACAGGGCCCTATAGCACCGGCTTAAGCGGAATTAGATAAGCAGCTCGGGGTCTGTGATTACAGATCAGCTCAAACAACTCATTTCATGTTAATGTATGCGCATCGTGGGCGTCTGATGGAGTAAACGCCCCAACATGGGGTAAAACTGGTAAATGCAAAATACCCAGGAAAACTAACCTGTATTACCCGACGTCGTACGGCCTACTATTTCTTGCCATCTTGGCGATCGATTGTTTGCTAATCAAGGTTGTTCTTTCGTGGCATGAACGCATGATCCACTCCATGGTGCTAACCGCAAATTTGCTTCATTGCTAGAGACGGTCATATGTGGTAGATATCTGTCTTTGAAATGCGATGTTTGCTTCTTAAAATGCATAAACATTGATCTTTGAGAGCTTTTCAGAAGATAGTGATGCCACTATTGCGACTAGGCATTGTCCCGTGAAAGCTGCTGCCTGTTTGGAGCCTCTTTCAGAGATTGGAAAAGCAGAAAATCTTTTGAAATCGAGTCTGTAATAGGCTTATCTCTACAGATAACCCTAATGTCCTAATTACACATTTTCCTGCATATCACATGGCGATACAATCTTGTATGACTCTATGGAATTTCTGCATCAATAATCGAAAGCCCTTATTCATCAGACACTAACAACACAAACTTCTACACAGGCATAGCAAGGTAGTATTATGCAAGGAAAATTGAAAACCGTTTGGAATGATGCTGAAATTAAAGGCATTATGATGTTCGATTCATATAATCAAATCTGGTTGAACCTTGATATTGGTAGTATACTAAACTATCCGTACAGTCTTATCTCTTGAAATCTGTCGTTTCTAGATTGTTTCAATAGTTTGATATGGTTAGAAACGATTTTCTTCAGACAAAACCGGTCAGACGCACTTTATTGAATTGGACAGCATAGTCTTCATATTTGAATTCTTTGTGGCTTTGGTGGTTAAATTTTATACAATTCCGTTGTCTGTTCCATTTCCTGACTGTACCCTATTTAATACCACACCAAAACGCGGTACTACAGTAACCTGACAACTTGACCCGAACATCGCCTGTGATTTCAATCGCCCACGCTGATGTTAGCACTCTAGCCTACTCCTGCCCATTTTTACGCAACAATACGATGAGTTAAATTTGCCTCACTCTTCCATCGTTTGGCACGTTTTTGCACCGAAGAACCTACTATTATTTAATCGATGGCATATTATCATTTTAATATAACTGTCGTCATTCACCCCCAAATAGTGAATAACACCGACTCACACACACTTATGATGAAAGAGATGTATGTGTCACAATGTGATACGATGATTAAATTTAACGTTTTATCATTTTATTTAACAGTTTATAATAGCATAGGAGTAAAATGTATAGAGTAAAATCGTTTAGCTCTTTAGAGATAGGTTCAAAGAAAATATCTGGTGGGCCATATCCCGCCACTCCCAACGTTTGGCTTCGAGTAATGATAAGGTCACGTTTCGCAAAACGAGCTATAATTGCCCTTAACCCTATCTGGCCTGGGCTTTTTTGGGACCTGTCCAGGCTTTGGGCGGGGGGGGGGGGGGCGGAATGGCTCCCCCTAATTATTTTTCTTACCCCTTGAGCTAGGGGGCTGAAACTCATCACACTATACCCTTTGGTCAAGCTCTACCAGAAAATGTAAAAAAAAAATCCAAGATGGCCGCTTTGATGACGTCACAGTGACGTCATTTTCAAAAACAATATTTTTTGGTCGATTTTTCCGTCAGATTATCCG
Organism: Hanleya hanleyi; assembly: GCA_036873755.1. Lineage (NCBI taxonomy): Eukaryota > Metazoa > Mollusca > Polyplacophora > Lepidopleurida > Hanleyidae > Hanleya > Hanleya hanleyi. The sequence continues at coordinate 12,032 of JAVTVY010012348.1, forward strand.
CATTTTTTTATTTTTGCAATTTTTCGTAAAAACTGCCTGATAAATTAGTAAATATTAATGTGATGTGAAATAAATAGTTTTTGTGCATTTTTCATCAAGGAAAAGCAGAAATTTTGAAGACATGACAAAACATCACTTTTCTAGTACCCCACGTAGTCGCCATTTTTTGTCGTTCCGGAGATAGCGCAGAAAGTTTGGTAGAGGGCCCATAATGGCCCCCAGGTCAGGTAGGGTTAAGCTACTGATATTCAAATGTTATAACCTATGGGTAGCAACTACATAATAATACCACTTCAGGAAACATTGGTGGAATCGGCTACCTCAAATGATACCAACTAAATAGGAAGTATGTATTGAAAATAAGACTAAAAGGCCGGCAAAAACTGATTTTACGTTTTATGAAGTCATAGTGATATCCTCAAGGGATTTTGTTCATTTAAGTTTACTGGTTTCTATAAACAAGGGCCTAAATGTAGTGTGTGGAAAATTTCAGCCCTCTAGAAGCAAGAATGATAAATATATTCGAGGAACCATAACCCCCCCATATTTGGGTTCAGAATGAGGGCGGGGTAGGGCTCCGAAAGTGTGCTATAACTACTTGTAAGTTGCAGATCTGTAACTGTTATCACATATGGGTAACATCTACATAGAAATACCTCTTCAGTGAACACGAACGGAGTCTGCCATGACATGTAGTACCAGCAGAATTTTGAGAAAATCAACTTACAAATGGATAAAATGAGACAATAAATGGCTCACTTGATCATTACGCCACCGTGACGTCACCAAACGCTGATATGCCATGCTGTTTACATGTTTCAGTAGAAGAGCACCTATGTCCAAAGTGTGCGAAGTTTTAGATCTCTAGAGGGACCCTACCCCACCCTTCAAGTTTGGATTTAAACCAGGGAAAGGGCTAGGATAAAAAAGGCGCGGCATACTACCCTTAAGTTACCGATTTGCAACGGTTATCACATATGGATAACATCTACAGACACATACCTCTTCAAAAAACATTATCAGAATTTGCCACCTCATGCGGTACCAGTTTCAACTCTGGCACATAGACTAATCAACCTATTGTTTGTCATATATGGTTATTAATAATTTGGATATACATATCTAGATTGTTGTTCCGAAAGGGCGAAGTTAGTGACCCTGGCTGGAGATGCGCACTGCTATGGTTACCGCTTCCATGCTGTTATAACTTTTTTTCAGGCGACGTCAGGTGTGGATAAAGCCTACTTCACAAAGTCATCAGAAATTGGGATTTTAATTGCATTTCCCTGGCTAAATTGTGTACTGCGTGCAGTCTGGTTTCAAAGGCTCTGACTACTCTAAGTATGAACAAGAATGGGAGTGTTATGTTGAAATGATAAATAAGTTCTGTCCGTTTGGGTACAACGAATGAGAAAATAGCTATATTTCATGTTTTGGCCAATAAAAGGTCATCAGCTATAGCTGGTGGATTCTATTCTTCTCTTTCTCCTATCGATCGTTAGTTCTCTAAATTTTGAACAACTTGCCAGATTTCTCTGATAATACGAAAGGATAATTATGGGGTCACGTCGATATTGCGCAAAATTCGCTTAGTTTTCTGTATACTATGATTTATCCCTTTTAATTTGGTGCTTCCCACATTCTAATATATCGAATTGATCAATCTTTGGGCTGGAAATTGACCCTGTTCCTACTTTCAAATTTCTTGGAGTTTATATCAATACTAAACTAAGCTGGCAAACTCACATTGATGGAATTTCATCCAAAATAGATAGAAATATCGGTATAATTAATAATATACGAAATTGTCTCAGCAGAAAAACATTGATATTGCTATATTATGCTTTATTCTACTCTTACGTATCCTATTGTCACTTGGTGTGGGGAAACACATTCCCAACCCATCTAAAACCTCTTGCGATTCTTCAGAAAAGATTTATCTGTATAATAACATTCAGTAATAAACTTTCCCACACCAACCCACTAACTGAACACGTAAACATCCTACCGCTCGCTAAAGTCAATGACTAACTTATTCTGCTATTTACGCACAAATGTCTCAACAATGCTCTTTCCATCCCGGCCAAGCTCTCAAACTATTTCACAATTCCTATCCAACTAGACAAGCCAACTTCAATCTTTATACAACACGGATTCTCTCAAATTTATCATTTTATTCAATAAAGTCAAAGGCAACACAAATTTGGAATTGTTTATCAATATTATATATTCTGAGTATATATTCTGAGACAACCTCTTTTATGTAAAACAGATATATCTGACTTATATAATTATTCGCTGACTAGTAATTGACCACTGTCAGCACTTCATGCCAAATCAGTACTACTGTTATTACAAATATTCTTGGGATACAACAAGCCCCGTGGGGTTTTATTCCCGCCATTCTATCTCTGTTATATTCTATGTACATACTATTTATTTGAATGTTGAAAAACCAATCAATCATTCAATCAATCAATCTTATGTTATATGAATTATGTCTTTGGATTATGGACGCGGAAATTGTTTAATGGACGACGGCTGAGTATTAAATGATGGACTAGACACTTGTATATTATTCATTGTAACTATAAAAGGCATGCGCTATATATATATACAGTTGTTATAATGTACAAGCCAACCGAAAATTTATGCCAGTACACGGAAAAGCTGTACAACACTTAAAGATATTGACATGACAGTGGTCAGAGAAAAGTACTCGAAATGTTTGAGGGTGAGTTTCATTTGATCACAGTTTCCTGTATATAAATCTATAGCAAGGACTCCATTTATTTTCTGTAATATAATAGTCTTCAAAACGCTCTTCTGCCACTTTCACCCATTTTCCTTCGGTCTCTAATTCGTTCATAATGCCCCTCATACGCGTATTATATTCTTCAATGGAATCGAATCGGCTGACATCTGCGACGATACAAAGGGCACCACCTGAGGAGAGAACGAGAGGCAAGAACCTGTAGAATATAGAATATCACGTTCATTTCTAACAATGCAAATGTGCTGACACTTTCTGTAATATCTCACCACACTCTTAAAACACAAGTGTTGTAATGGTAACATTTTCTAAGTGTTATACTCAATACAACACTTTAAAATGTTGAATACTAGTGTTATAACATTGAAAGTGTCATAATCTTAAAGACTCTTCGGATTTAACAACATCTAAACAATGTTGTGTTATTTTCGCGCCATGCACGGTGGCGCGCGGAGACAGTGAGTAATTTGATTGGCTCTTGCTTCACGTGATACGTCTGCCATTGCTGGAAAGCATGAGCCTGCCTGTGTGTGTGAAAATTCAACGTGCCGTTTCGGTAAGTTTGGTTGTTGTTAGAACGTGTTATTTTGTTAATTTTCTTTGTAACTGATTGAATACATTATTAACTTGTTGTTATTGTTGATCTTGATGCTCTTCTCCTTTCCGGCACTCTGATTCGGGTGTTGGCAATCCTTGTTCGCACCATCATCGAGCGAGTCACCGAGTGCAACTGAACCGAGAAAGCTGAAATGTGAACATTTAGGCCTATCGGATTATCCTCAGTTCCGATCTGTGATTACCTAGTAAATTATGATTAAACGGAGATCTGGAAAATCCCCATACTATTATGTTTAAATTGTCATGGGTGGTAACATAACACATCCGATGTAATTGAATGAACAAATATGTGTTGGTGCCTGGGGGGGGGGGGGGGGGGCGTGACAAAGAACCTCTCATTTTTTTTTCAGTTTGCCAAGGAGTGAAGTATGAGTGTGTTGACCCTGCAGTAAGAGCCCCGGAAAAATAAGAAATTACAGGTGTCATTTTTATACAATTTTCGTGAATAATTACGGGTTCTGGATCGGTTCTCGTACAGATCAAATCTCGTGCACCTCTCACGTGCGCGCGTTCAGAGCATGTGGTGACTTTCTATGTGGATTGCTTATGTGTGGGGGAAGTTTAATTTGTCTGTCAAAATTTCTACTTCTTGGTGTAGTTGGAAGTATTTTTTATTTTTTTTAATTGCTTTCCGGGGTATATACTTCTAGTTTTCATCACACGGGAAGTCCATTTTATCGCCGACCAATATAGGTAGCATGATTGATGACTATCATGTTCATTCCACCCAAGTCAGACGACAATCCCATTTCGACAGATGTGTTTATGTCATGTGACATGGGGCGCAGTCATTGGTTTCCTTCGACCGCCCCTCCCTATCTGCGAACTAATGTTCACAGTGAAATGGCAGCAAACTCGCGTCATTTCCAGTAAATCAGTGTCATCTTCCGGTTGAATTTTTTGTCATGAAATAGCGTTCCAAATATATTATTAAAATTAAAATCGGATAATTGGTGGATATGCTATTAGCTATTGCCGGCCGAAGAGTTATACGGGTGGTAACGTAACAAAAAAGAAAGTTATTATAACTTGACTTTTTAGGTACCTAACCCGCGAGAGCAATTCTCGTACAGCAGACGAAAGTCAAAATTCACGGAAATCCAAATACATGTAGATTCTCGCAACCCAGCTCTATGGGAAACCACGAGAATCCAATGCTATCATTTCTATGCAGATTGCTATTATTAATATATGCTATTAATCTGATGGATTCCCGTAAATTATTTTGTGTGAGTGCTGACGGGAATCGGATTTCCATGAAAAAACAAGCCCTGCCCCAGGGCATGAATTTACCATAAAACTTTGCTAGACCATCGGGCTGGTATATTTCATTACACTGAGCTGAATTCTTGAATTACAGAGAGGCTGGTTAGCTAGCTTCAGAACTAAATTCAACCAGACAAGTTCTAAATTCACCAGCCACGGGCTGACGGGCTTGTGGGAATTTCGAGCCCTGCTGCCCTACCACTGAACATATGTCTTTCCCTGCCCGCATACCCAAAGTCTTTTTTATTTAAAGGTTGGGGAAAACACCTCGTTGGGATGTAGGGCTATGTCAACTTCAGTTTTTATATATTTATCAAAAAGGGACATCCACACGTACCCCAGAGTGCATGGATCTTTCAATAGCATCTATGGCTTCATTGTTCCATGATTTTCACAGTAACTTATTGCTTCGTTTTATGCAACGTACTAATCATTCAAATTAGCCACTTCAAAATTTCAAAAATGAAACCTAGCTTCAAGTGACATCTTCGGTGAAATATATTTTCTAAATGAAAATGGCATGTGGTGGCATATTTCCATGTAAAGGTCATACACAAATTGCAGGATTTGAGAGGCTAGGCCTAGTTAATAAATCAAATTAAACTGACACACATAATCTAAACTGCAAGCAAGACACATAATCTAAACTGCTAGCATGTGCACATAAAAACAGACCTCTGCTCTGGGTATTATGACCCTGCCATGTGTGTGCATGCTAGGAGATTGTGCATTGCATCAGACAATTTAATCTAATGTATTCATCAGTCAATGCATCTACATTCATGCAACTTGGATATGACTTTGAGATCGAAGTATGCAATCACATGCTATTTTCATTTACAGAATGAATTTCACCGAATATGTCATTTGAAGCCATGTTTCATTTTGTAAATATTAGACTTAGAGTGGCTAATTTGAATGGTTACATAGTCGCATAAAACGAAGCAATAAGTTGATGGAAATCATGGAACATTCCGACAATGAAGCCATAGATGCTGTTGAAAGATCCATGCAGTCCGGGGTATGTGGGGATGTTCGCATTTTCCATAAATATATAAAAACTGAAGTTGACATAGCCCTATACCCATCGAGGTATATGCCTATAACTTGATCGAGGTGTTATACCCCTATCAAGGTATAATACCTCGATCAAGGTATTTTCCCCAACCTGTTTGATTCGGCATGCAGGTCTGTGGAAGGATCGCATTCTTGTTCTTCTGTTGAAATACGCATGCGCTAAGGGAGTGTTATGATCTACCAAACCTTTCAACCTCCGATCTCACAGGACAACCCTGCCTTCGGGCAATTGGAAATTTTTTGATATACTCGGTCACAGTGGAATTAAGTATTGCTTCGTTGATTTCCATCAGACAGTCCTATCCAGTCAATTGTCAATTAATATTTATGTAAATACATATTCATTTTCAGATTGATCAAGAATTTGCGATGCTATATTCAGGGGACACGGGATCGAAACTTCTAACAAAGCCGATATGTACCAAACATATTGAAGATCGCAAAGATGTCACAAGAGTGAAGAGAGCGGTGGGCTCTGTGAGGAACTGCAGACTTGCAATGAACTATCAGAAGGTAATATTTGCAAATCCAGATAATAATCCCTCAAGTAAATGGCTCCAGACTTCTGCGAGTAACACTAACAGTTCGATTGGAATAACAATTTTTAGCCTGGTGCTTTTCATAGCAATGTATATTGTAATTTCCAGGTTGTCCTAACATGCAAACTGTCCAGTTATCAGAAAGCTTTACCATCCATGATAATCCAATAACCTATTCATGGGAGGGAGCCTCAGTGGCTGATTGGTGATCGCTAGCCCCACACTGCTGAAACGGCCTGTGTTAGAGCCCCGCTGGTGCATGTGTGAAACTCTGCCTGTTACTCGCCGACGGCTGATGGTTCATCACATCCCCCCCAGGGCCCCCACTTATTCATAAAGATTACTGCAACATTCCATATCAGGGGTCGACATTTACACCGGTTTACCTGTCTCTGACAGGTATTTTTTGAAAGAGACAGGTAGAGAAACAAAGTACCTGTCTCTATTGACAGGTAGCCAATAATTTTGTTTTGGTGTTCAAAATATATCTTCAACAAAATTCATTCAAAACACCTGCTAATAAGTGCAAGTAAACAAGGTGTCATTAATTTATTGGTGTCTTGCAACATCTAACTACTTTGTCATTAATCTCGAGTTACATGTTCATGTTACGATTGCATGTTCAGGTAATTCTTAAAGAGGACAGGTAAACATTTTGGCCACCTGTCTTGAGTGACAGGTAAATTATTTTGAATATTGTGACCCCTGCATATGTCCAGCCTTAATATCCCTTTCACCGCAACTTCGAGTAACAAAGTAAAGAAAAGATATTTTGTGTCCATGCATTAACACTTTGAATATGGGTTGACATCAAATGTTAATATGATGGACAGTCTTGAGAAAACCATGAAATAGTTGAGGACAGTTTATGGCTCATGGTCAAAGTCCAGTTGTCTCAAACACCTGGCAACAGAAAGCCTCTTGGTTTTTGGGCTTGTCTTTTCACATACATCTGTTTATTGCTTGTTTGATATTGTATCCTCAATTACAGAGTATGGATTTCATTCCAAAATTTAGTAATACAATGCACCAAGAATAACACTTCAATTCGTGCAGAACGAATTCCAAAGGAGACTAACATTGTACATTCAGTTTTTGGACGGATTGCGAAGGAATAGCCGTCCTATGGCTTGATGTCTGGCTGGCTGGTTGTTCGTCATCAACATTGCAGGATACAAGTTTAGTGTTCAAGATTTTGTAAAAGTTTGAGCTCTACCATGTATCATGTGTACTAAGCTTCGCCCGACCCCATATACTGATATTCTCAGATGCCATACCAGATGATGCATGGGCTCCACCCATTCACTGCACCCTGGGGGTATCTCCCCTCTTCCCAAACAACAATTAATTAACAGTGGTCATATGATATCTGATACTGCATTGATTTCCCTTATCCACTACACCCTGACTGGGTCCAAAAATTCGTAGACTGGGAACTTTTTCTGCTGATTCTCAGACAGGTCATCATTTTATTTTGGAATGTCAGAGTTGTCTCCCCTGTCTCCACTCTTAGGTGAACAAACGTAAAATGCCCTCCAAGCAAGTATTTTGCTCTCCGGCAGTTGGCGATGTGAACATGTATCACAGGAGCCGCGAAGCACATTTGAAAGTGGAGGGGCTGAACTCTATACCGGCCTTGTTAAATGTTGGACTGGTCTATCTAAGATAGGACTTATAACATTGATCTATAACAAGTGTGGGGGGGGGGGGGGGGCTCCGCGGCCCCTGTATCACACATTGTGAAGGCAAATATTCCATGCCCCAATCCATAGAGGAATGCAGTTTTCGCCTGTATTCTAGGATTGACCCGAGTATATGGTGGGGTTTTCCTTGTTCAAGGATGTCGATGTCGAGGATTAGTTATCTTCTCAGAAATCATTTTGACAATCGATGCAGACAGTAGTTTTCTCATGGCATTTTCATAAGAACTTGGTATCTGGACCAAATCACCTTAACTCTTCCATCCACCGCGAAAGGAAAACCTGACCTTCGAATAAATATATGTATTTACCTACTACCTACCTAACTTGATGGGGTAGGGCTGTGCGACTAAGATTCTAGATTCTTTAGAAATTTGTTACACACTGTCATCACCATGTGAAGATGCTTAAGTGCATATATCTTGAGTTAGATTGAACTTCAGTTACTATTAGACTGGTTGATTGCAAATTTTGAAATAGAATCATCTTACACTCTTTTTCAGGTTGGAACCAGTGCAGTTCACTACCTAGAGGCAGGAGGTCACAGCCATATGATATGTCCTTTGCCTGGGAACGAGTAATGCAGTATCCTAATATTTCATCATCGTCGACAGCGTTGCGATACCTTGCAGGAACGACATAACTTTTGCAGTTGATAGGCTTTTCGAGCTGCATAATAAATTCAATCTGGAATAACCTCATTCTTTTTACTCCTCGAGACTATGACTCTGAGACTCTGAGAAACAGAGACTGCCAATCAGATTTAGAGAGTTGATCACCAAAATCTGCGTTGTCTCATGTCAAAGCTCTTGTGTTCGGTGAATTCTTATTGTGTCAGGTTTTGTCTGGATCACCATCAGTCTGTGACTCATTTGGACTGAAAATATTCCACTCATACATTCACTTAGTAGCAGTTGTTTTTACCAACATATTTCAAGAATGAGAAGGCTTAGGCTTTCTTGGGGTGTTGTCCTCATATCAACAGGGGATACGTCGGTCTGTTTTCGCAATACCACCATATCTCAAGAATGATTATGCCTAGGAGCACCAGACTTAGTTCACACATGCATGTGATCGAATGAAAGAAATCTTATCAGAAATCTGTGTGATCGACGGATTTTTGGGTTCAATCCTGAGCAACCTTGTATCGCATATGCAAATGGACAAGAAGTCCAAAATCAGTGACATTGACATTTAACCCATTCTGGATCAGAAGTGACCCATTTGTCACCCATTATTGTTTTACCACCATATCACAGGAATAATAAGCAATGGTGAAATGCATTCTGGTCATGGGTTACATTAAATGTTTGTTTGTTTCTCATGACCTTGCTTGTAAAAAGAGACGTACTGAGTGCGACAATTATTAATTATGGATCCTCCAAACCAAATGCTTGTAAATATGAAGAAAAGGAGATCTTTTGAAAATTTTAAGTCCCATATGAACTCTAATCATTTGCCCTTACATATAGATGTGGGAGGGTCATGAAAAACTAAGTAACAGTGAACTTATTGAATTTTATTGTGAAAATATATTCATGAATACTTCCCATATTGGTGCATTAAAAAAGCAGTAAAGCATACTCTTGCATTATTTTTTATTCTTGTTTGTCATACAAATGGAGGGATGCTTATTTTAAAATGTAACTTTGGTACTTCTACAAGTTTGTCATATCTAACTTAAAACTTTATAAAATTTATACCCTGCTTCTTGCTTAACAGGTCTTAACGATACATTGTCAGAAATCTGTTTAGTTCGTTGCATTACTACAATTATGTCCTGCAGATGTCAAGGGGTCAGACTTCAATCTCGCTCCTGTTTTTATTCGTCTGTGACTGAATGCAAGTGAACTTTATTTTGGTATGTTCTTTAAATCATTATCTTGAATATGACCTGCGCTTACTGAAGTACCACAGTTACATTTCCACAGCAATTCATCTCTGGGGGAGTTGAAAACCAATCATAGAAGGATTACTGTGTTGCTGTTGCAAATTTTAACAGGCAATTTTTGTGAAATGCCTTAAAAGTAGATGGTACGATAAGGCGGCATAAGTATACATGGTGCAGTTGAAATCAAGAAATTAAAATGTCCTAAAAATAATTGTTTTAATCTAATGACGAGAAAATATATGTATACAATATTATGTGAAAGTTCTAGCTTGATTGTATAAGATAATAGTTCTCACATGAAAGTTCAACTGCACCATGTATATAGGCCAAAATGCCACCTTATCATATGCCATCTCCTTTTTGAATACCAACGCTTACAAAGTGTTGAATCCCAACACTTGCAAAGTGCTGAAAGTCAACATTTACCAAATGTTAAATATGGACACAAATCCAACACTTACAAGTGTTAGAATTCAACATTTATAAAGGTTAGAAACGAGATCATAACACTTTTAAAATGTTGAAATCCAACACTTTACAAAGTGTTGAAACCAGCAACACTTTCGAAAGTGTTAAATTAACATTTACAAATGTTTTCCCTCCTCCACACTTATCAAAGTGTTTATACAACATTATAAATGTTGTATACAACACTTTAGTTTTAAGAGTGCAGCGAGTCACCTTATGTTACCAACCACCTCGTCACCAGTCAGATTTTTGGACCAGATTCGGCGCCTTCGCGCACATCGCCGGAAGTGACATCATATATAGTAAACTAGATGTTTGCCGAAAATTTCGATTACTTTTCAAGTTTGCATAATACCTCTGTTGACCTAATTTTAAAAAGAATTATCTGGAGATTATTTTCCCTGTTTATCTGGACAGAGCCTATGAAAAGTAGTTCGCACATGTGCAAAACCGAAGGAGTTGTTCGGCCGGATTCAAACTAAACCGTGCGTATGTGAGTTTTCCCCTATACGTCATAGCAACGTAGTACAGGTCAACTTCCGCAATTAGAGGCAGGGATGATAAATGAGCCTGCGAAATAGAGCGTGCGCTGTGGGGAGGATGGATAAGTCATTTTGCATACATCGTGCGAGATTGCTGCGTTACTGAATTCATAGGAAAATGGTAAATATGAAGTCTAATTGATACACTTCTTGCGAAATATGAAATAAAAATGTTTTAAATTTCCAGTCCTATGTCTAGAAGTGGGTGGGTGCAAGGGCTGGGGATGGTAAATGGTCTTACAGATCTATCTATCTCACAGATGGGCATGAAAGAAGATTTTATGACGGTAAGGAAGTAACTTTTTGTCCGCTTAAATATTTCGTTGTTATCTTGATAGCTGAAAAGTGTAGGCAAACTCGTTCTCCCTCCCCAAAAAGAATATCCATTCTAAATCAGAGCTAAATGCGGGATGGAAAATTTAGTGAGGGTGATGTCTTTTCCACGCGATGTTCTGAATGAGACGCCTTGGGTTCAACTTATGAACATTTATATAACCGTGTTCCTTCTTTCATCATTACAATCGTGCATATTCCCCATTTGTTCACCACCATCCATGATAAAGCAGTCGCTGAAAGTTTAGTGTGAGGTTGAATCTTCTGTAAATTCTAGATTAAAACCCCCAAGATAAAACACATGTGAGCAATAAACACTGAGGAATTTATGTCAATGTGGGATATTTTCTCTTCCGCGTTCTTATATCCACTTTCTTTTTTTCAAATTTTAGTTTTTATTGTCATGAATGGAGATCCTCAGCCACAGGACAATGATTGGTGGAGTAATGCTCATTCAGAATGGTTGATAAATTTCAGTAAGTCTATCGTACGCATTTGCATATTTTACAGAATGTTTAGGGCCCCACCAAACGATCATGCTTGTTGACAAAGTACCATGACGTTTGCACAAAGAATGGCAATGATGACAAGAAGGCCCAAATAAATGCTATAGTGGGTAAATGTAAATTGCATGTTCGTGTGTCATTATCTGCCTTTTGTATTAAATTCTTTTAGATCGAATTACAACACATATAAGGGTAGTGGGAAGAGGTGCCGACATACTGACTGCGTCACATGACTCAACAGAATAATCTTCTGGTTAAACTATTCTAAAGCACATACCAAGAATCTAACGATTCGTGATATGTGTTGTATCTCAGGTACGCTTTTATTGTACCTGTTCATGTGGCAACTTGGATGTTATGACCACACGGCCCCTAGCACCGGCATAAGCGGTATTAGATACAAATCTAGAGCTATGATGGAAATGCTCTGACAACTCGTATACTGGTAATTGGTGAGCTGTTTCGCTGTGACAACTCGTACATTTGAGATTGGTGAGCTGTATCGTCGTCAGATGTAAATGACGGCATTTAACACAAAAGACTAGTCTGTAAGGCCCGATGTCGACCCAGCATCAACTTCCCACAAGTGCCAACATATATCAAAGACCAAAAGGTCACTTTTACTTCATTTACACCGCATTGACATGAAACAAAGATTGACCCTGGGTTAGGCATTAGATGTTATTTTCGAATTTCTGAAACCAAATTAACGTACTTTTCTTGGACGAATATACTATTTCACCGATATGCGTTCATGTCCATCGCGTTGCTCCGAATCCACTCGACCGACAAACCGAAGGAATAAGTTAAGCATCACTGAAGCATGTATCGTAGCACGAGGCCGAAATCCGCCATGTTTCAACGGATGGATAATATCGACGAAATGTAAGAAATTTGGTCGAATTCCAAATTACAAGCGTCTAGTCCGTCATTCATAATCCAGCCGTCGTCCATTAGAGAATATCCGCGTCCATAATCCAAAGACCTATTCCATTTTCCACATAACAGTATTAGCACCAAATTCAAAAAGACAATCATAGTATACATAAACATAGGCTTGTTTCCTGCAAGAGAGAAGCGGTCAACAGTTTTCAATGATGCCGGCAAGACATCATGATGTTCCAAAAATATCAAATCCGTATCGCTGATCAGTATTCTTAATCCATAATATTCGTTATAGAGTCGTCATCTAAAAAAAAGATGTATCTCAGTCACGCTTTGATTGTGACTGTTCATATGAGTACCATGAGGATCTTGAAGTACATGGGTTCATACGGCCCCTAGCCCCGGGTTAAGCGGAACACTGGTTTCGAGAGCGACAGTAAAATTTATGACGAAGGAGAACGAATCATCGACCGTTATGAAACCATTTTTGATATCTTGATTAACCGTCCAGTTCGGCGGACCCACTGAACTACTGGCAACAGCCTGAGACTCCGGTGGCAGTGGTTTCTCACTTTGATGAGAAAGACTCTTATGCGTACAAACGTTGGTTTCAATGGGACCGTGCTTGGAAAACTTGGAAACCGGCACCGTAATGGATATCGGCTGAGCGGTTTGATGTATATTGCAAACACAATTTACTGGTGGTCTTTATTACAGATAATCATGGACAAATGTCATTACCGTAGTTTCCAAGCGCTACTGCTGGCTAAGAATTAAATTCGTTATCTTAAAAAAAATTATCTGAAGGAAATTTTTACCTGGTTTTAATATTCGCAGTATTTCATACAATGCCACTGCTGGCATATATGCTATCCCTCCTGATATGGACACGCCATTGTACATATCTAGAAAAAAAGGAAAAATGTGACAATAAGTAATGCTCCCACGGCTGTATCCAAAACTGAATTGAATCACACTCAAAAACTAAAACTTTTCGTTTCAGTGGATCTTTAGAATGTGACTTCCCATGATGTCATCTGAGTTGCGGGTAAAATAGTTCTTTTTGAGGATTTTGCTTGTGCTTTTTCTGGTTCAAATGGTAATCGTTGGGAAAGGTCAGAATTGACTATGCATGTTCAGGCGCGGCGGAAGCAATTCAGCACGGGGGAGGGGAGCAAATCGGGGATGGGACTGTGATGCCCGAGATCCTCTTTCCGGCGCTAATTTGCGTTTTTTTCGACAAATAGAGGCGGATATCATATGAAACTGATAAGTCATAAAGACTGCTGGATATGTGGCCCCGAGCAGGAAGACCGAGACAAGGAATGAGGGTAATTTGGGTGTCGTGATAATTTGAGATTTCAGACAATTCTCTACTAATTTGTGACCCATTTCAAGGCAGCTCAGTCACAATTATTGGGGCCAATATGTTCTTTGAATCCCCCTTTTTTCATATTGCCTACCTACCAAACACCACCGCGGTTCCGCCGTGCCTGAGGTCTCACAGCCGCCATTCTGTCGCATCTCGTAAGATTATCTACGAGATCGACATAACTCTCTTGCGAACATGCTGAAGATTAATGCGTTGACTTCCGTCAAAGTTTAGAGAAAGGGAATGGACGCTCAGAAAAATCCATTTAGCGGCGGAACACATAATTAAAACGAGGATATAAATTCAGCATCACGACATTTTACATTAATACATGGCCAAGAATACTCACCATCAAGAATATCAAGCCGCTTGTCGTTGACCGTAGCACATATACAGTTTGTGTAGATATTCTTTCTTTTGGCAGCTTCTAAAGACTTGGAGGACGGGTCCAGAGCATCTATGTTACGAAATCCCAACTTTATCAGCTAGGGTGGATAAGAAAGATAGAGTGATTTGAGATATGGCCTCTGTGTAAACGGTTATGCCATCTATACAGCTGTTAGATCAATAGACGTAGGCTTAGTTGACATACTTTGGTTCCCTGTGGTTGAAATACCAAGCGTCAGATCCGACATTCACTATTCAGCCGTCGTCCATAAAAGAATTTCCGCGCCAATAAGCGAAAGACCTATTTCGTAGGAGAGTTAGCACCAATTTCAAATGTGTGTGGAATGAAAATAAGCCACAAGATCCCCCGGGCGAGGATTAATCTCAGGCTACTCGTATATTCCTAATGCGGCACATATCTAAAATTCATCTAGATACTCCAAGGCGAATTTATCTGCTAAAGTAACCAGCAAATATTCTCCCCAAAGAATTAATTATAGCCCCGCTCTCTCCAACAAGTACCTCATTTGATAATGCGCTTCTACATCTCAACAAAATCCACTTTGGCGCGTTTTAGGAACGATACGGGAGAAACATCATGTTCCTGCACTCGGGCATCGCCTGAAGAATAGTACGCAAGGTGGGAAATTAGTTAATTATATAAACCCCATGTGTTTTACCAAATAACATTACTACATGTAAAGAAGGCAGCCCAGGTGAGATCTAATTCCAATATATCCTACATCACAACAAATCGGTGTGGATTATATGACGTGATAATTTTCTTCGTGTGTCCATTTGAACTGGCCCAGAAGGGTAATAGGATTGGAATACATATAAAAATTTATCGTCCATCTTTATCTTCTTGTACAGCCTTTTGCCGTACACCATCATGGAACCAATTCAAGTTAGGGAACATTTTTTTTCCGCGAAGATTTATTCAAAGTTGTTGATGTCATTAAAACTTTTGAACGCACGATAGGTACACAATCCAATCATTGGATGGCGGGAGAATTTCACATGTATTCTAAAACCAAGGGTCACACTTGCATCATTTTGATCGTTAATGGCGTTTTAGCACGCCCCTATAGCTGTCATACTGTGGACTCTCCAATCCGTGTCGATTTCAGGAACGAGACTTGCAGGTGTTGCTTGCTTCCATTAGTTGGCGGGCCAAAGCATGTTTGTCGGGTATAGGGGTGTTAATCCAGTTATAAATACACGGGAATATCTTTAGACTCATCCTATAGCAGCCCGATCTATTCTAGGTGTTTTACTACAGTAAACAAGGAATTATTTCTTAATTATTCGCCAGAGTCGCATGTTGGGGAATTTCCTTGAATACATAATCCACCCTTCAATGTCCTTAAATGTCCCCGTATCACTGTGGGAGGCGAAGGATCGTCTATTTGCGACAATGGACAGGGGATGCATTTGAAGCAAATGGAACCTGCGATTTTGACAAAAAAATATAATAACCTGAATTGCTTGCAGAGAACCTTACGAGTAGCATACCATGGCGTTCGCCAATAATTGCCGTTTGAGGCGGAAACACAGCATACAAATGAATACGGATTGACTAACCGATGATTGCAAGCACTTTTCAAATTCGAAAAAAATTGATTGAGAGTTTTCTGGAAAACAATCAATGGTAGTTCAGGTGAAATAATACACTAATCGAATAGCTCAACAGGTAATCCTTCGGAGGTCATGAATCGTCGAAAGAAATACTCAAGATCAGATTCGCCAGAACTACAATACCGTGCCAACGTTTCGATTGCTTTTGCCAATGTACCAACCATTCGGGCCGAAACTGTAATTAGTTCCATTTTATATCTCTATGAATTCAAGTTGCCTGTTCGGATATATTCCTCGCTTCCTCTCTATATCGGTTAAGCCTCCAAACACGAAGTACACAATGCATGTATTCTATTTAAGAGTATTACTTTCGGGTTAACTCTCAATGTCATCCATGATTTTATTCATGTACTGTTGGTATTTATGTCGTACATCTAACATTTATAAATACTATAGAATACCTTGCGCGCATAGCTTAAAGTTTTGATGATGGACACCTGTCAAGAAATTTATCAGCTTGTTGCGCTTGAAATAAACTACTTCCTATCGAAAGATGGGCATCTAGATTTAATTAGGGAATCAGCCAGGTACAGTTTTGTTAATACTACCGAACGTGTAAATCTTTTGGTGGTCTGTTGCCTATATCGAAACATCATATACACATCTACTGCAAATAAGAATCTTTACTTCTTAGCATAGGAAGCTTTAAGTTTCCATTTCTAATTATACTGTGTGGCAATTATCTATTTTTTAAAAGATAGCTCTCAATCCCATTCGCCTAACCTCTGCCGTTCAGTTTTAATGACGCCATTTCCGGTTCGGTCGCCATTGCTTCAAGCAAAAAGGCATTCGGGTCGAGACCAAATTCTTGCGGTGCAAAAAAATATCAGGTCACCACAGTAAGAGATAGGACCAGGTGGTTTACGGTGCAATAATATACTATAATGGTTTGATAATAAAGATAGCCTATTTGTTCATGCACATTCAAATAAACACCCTCGATTGTGAGGATATGGCATAATCAAAGCGTGACTGAGATACATCATTCTCTATACAGATGACGATTTTACAACGATTATTATGGATTAAGAATACTGATCAGCGATACGGATTTTATAATTTTGGAACATCATGATATCTTGTTGGCATCATTGGAAACTGTTGACCGCTTCTCTCTTGCAGGAAACTAGCCTATGTTTATGTATACTATGATTGTCCTTTGAATTTGGTGCTTATACTGTTATATGGAATATGGAATAGGTCTTTGGATTATGGAGGCGGATATTCTTTAATGAACGACGGCTGAATTATGAATGACGGACTAGACGCTTGTAATAGTCCGTCATCCCTATTCTCACCTCTGCTCCAGCGAGGCCGGTTCCGGCGGCGATGTCGATGATCCGAACGGCGTCTCGATTATCACAGATAACTTGAGCCAGACCCTCGGCTGTGTAACGGGCTCCATTGTATTCTGCCAATGTTAGGTCCTAATAAAAGTGGGAATTTCAGCTTATTATAGTTATGACGATTGTCATAAATGTGGGCGGGTTTATATAACGTGCATTTGGTCAGGTATTACAAAACCTTCACATAACATAGTAAAACAGACGTGGTTTAAGGGTTCACAACCGACGTGGAGGTATTTGTTGTGTAATAATTTACCACTGGGACGTCTTTCATCCCGAGTCAAAATCCCGAGATTGCGCAGCAATCGAGGGGTTTTGACGAGAGATGAAACACGTCCCAGCGGTTAATTATTACGCAACAAATGCCGATACGAAGGTTTTAATCCAATTCTAACCAGGATATATATTTAAATGTAGAAATTATCAACAAATGTGCAAAACTGATTCTCTCTGAGCGCGGCTGGTACATTTTACCCCCGCCGCAAATACAAGCAGTGTTGCCTGGCTTGCCACAAAAATATATCACGCAAAACAACTGATTCTTTCAGTGCAGAGAAATAAAATATTTTATAGATTTTTTATCGATTTTTTATACATATTTCTTGCCCAAGATTAACCACAGAAATATGAGAACTAATGAGCTGGTGTTCCCCAGCGAGTATAAAAGTTGACCTACATGTCACGTGCTTGTCATGGATTTATATATTTTTTTTTTCATACAGACTAGCGGGCAGTTTAGGGCTGGAAATGGTTCAGATATCGAGTGCCTTTGCACTTATTCAGTGTATCACGGAAAAAATGATACTGTGTTATTGCGGGGGGGGGAAGATAAACGCACTCTCCCTCAACCGTAATGAGCTGTTTCACGAGGCAGTATTTTATATTCTTGCAAAACTCGTTGCTATGTGAAAGTTTACCCTATTTACAACATGTATTTGCACACGAGACGCATAACACAGAAGGTTAGAATAAACATCCTATACACATGTTTGAATAAATAAAAACATTGTCTGGCAACTCATTGAAGGATATCCAAAAAGACGAAAGCGCTTGGAGGAAAATTGTGTATCGGTAAATACTCGTTATGAGCAAGAAATAAAGGTAGTTTTGCTGTATTATTAAGCTGTGTAGTGGATATCCTGCTGAGAATAGGGGCCCTCGGTGGCCGAGTGGTCTAAGGCGCTTCGCTGAAGACCGCTAGCCTCACACCGCTGAACCGGCACGGGTTCGAGCCCAGCTGGTCCATGTGTGAAAGTTTGTCAGTTACTTGCCGCAGGGCGTTGGTTCTCTCCACGTACTCCGGCTTCCTCCACCAACCAAAACTGACTGCCACCATATGAGTGAAACAAACTTGAGCGTGACATTAAGCCAAATTCTCCCCCTCCCTCCCTGCTGAGAATATCAACAGGATACGATACACCCGAGGACTAAACGTTCAACCAAGATATCTCTTGGTTGTTGTTTATATGGAATAGGTTTTAGGGGCGGGTATATTGGTCTTTTTTATTTTTCGATTATGCAAGGATTGAACCTGAATATGATAAGCTATGACGCTGTAAGTTTCAACTCTCCGTGATACGATCATTTAACGTTAAAATGTGGAGCAGGCGATAGCGAGAATATTTTCTTTTTCCGATCCCATATACGATTGGGAATAAGAGGATCCCATATACGATTGGGAATAAGAGGATCCCATATACGATTGGGAATAAGAGGATCCCATATACGATTGGGAATAAGAGGATCCCATATAACATGATCATGTGATGAAAAATCTCACTTGGTAGAATGGCAATGCTTGCCAACCCAGCCGCCAGGCCGTCAGGCCGTCAGGCATTCCGTCAAGAGAAAATTCTCGAGATTGGAAATTTTTATCACAGTTAATATTGGATTGCTTTCCCCATACAATTTAAATGATTATTTTAATCAGTATGTTATTGAACATATCAACGAAACACCGATAGAAACGACGAAGGAGAGCATGATGCCTGCAGCTTATGTCAAGTGTCATGATTGGCCTCCTGCGTCGCACTCGCTCATCTCCACATACGTTTGTGAGACGAATGATCTTAGCACGTTATCGCGCATAGGTTTTAGGGAGTATTATATGGGAAAATATAGATACAGTATTTCGTATCCAGACAGCGTCATGCAATGGGATTACTCCCCCCATAACTCACCACCCCACCACCATCATCACCACCCCACCACCATCATCACCACCCCCCCACCATCATCACCACCCCACCACCATCATCACCACCCACTCTCTGAACACTACTACTATTGCTCGTCAATCAGCATTCGTGAATAGAATTTCAAATATGAAATAAATCATTTCGTGTAAATTTGGCTTTCAATTTGGTTAACGAGATACGACAAGCCGAAGTTTCACATTTGCATACAATCACAGATCATGATGTATTGATTATATGCATGTATTAGCTTCAGATCCCTTATTAAATATTTATCCGATTTTCCAACATTTCATTCATAAATAAATTAAGACCGATATGGTTATCATATCAAACTATATTTGAACAACTTTCTTTGTAACAGTGGGCAGTCCGGATATGAAATTATAAATATGGGAATTACAGTACATAACAAAATAACCGAGAGAACAGTTATGGCTTCACTCACATATCTCCACCAGGAGAAGCGTAAGACTAAGGATACTGAACCCACCTGTAGACAGTTTTATACACCATCTAGATTATGTCTTGAAACAGCTAAAAGTATGCCTCATAGATGTGGTAATGTACATTGTATTTATTCACATTCACACCCGTCTCGGGTCAAGTGCACATATAGAGAGTATACAGACAAGACATGTGTATATATGAGGACGGCTAACAACGGAGTTTGGACTAGCTATAGGTAATATCACAAAACTACTTTCTATATGATGTAACCTAGAGACAGCACAATCTAACACGTAAGCACTATAACAAATAACATAATCTACAAACATTTCAACTACTCAAACCACATGCTTAAGCACTATAAGTCTATACACAATCTCAGGGGAGCCACTCTGTTTCATAACACCTGGGACGAATATTAAATATTATCTATACTCGTCCCCGATAACACTTAATACGGCTCACACGGTGGATTATGGGGCGGCCATAGAGGTGAAAGCGGTAGAACAGAATTTTCCAAGTTGTTTGGAGACAGTACCGCCAGCTGACATCATAAATATCATCTGTGAATGTATGTCGAGCAGATGGAACCTCGGACATACATCATCCACAGCTTTTAGTAATTTTCCACGGAGATCAGTCCATCTGGGGCACTCCATCAAAAAGTGAAATTCGTCTCCGATTTGTTCACTCCCAGAGGCCCGGCACCAATGACAAAAACGCCTATCTTTAGTAGTGAAAGGCACTGTATATATTTGTTGAAAGCGCATTTCTTAAGAATACCATATATATATTTGTGTGTTGTGAAGATATTCAAATTTAAAAACAAATATTTCAAACAGTGAGCCTTCTTGTTTAAAGGACTATTTATAAAAAAATATTGAACTTATCGTAACTTAATTCATCATTTCCTGTAGAAGACGGACCCAACAGAAAATCCGCGTCTCAATTTTGTCATTTTGTTTCTAGTTCTTATTCTATTCTATTTAATTCAACACCAGAGTTCAAAACTGTGAGTTGCTCGATTTTTTAAAGTAACATTCCATTAAATGTCAATAGAATGAAAAGAAAACAAAAATTGATAAAACTGAGGAACAGATTTCACAAACTACAGGTTCACAGTGAACAAAATATATATTTGGAATCCTTAAGAAATGCGCTTTCAACAAATATATAGAGTATCATAACTACATGTATGAGACATACTTTTAAAAAATTCTGGACTCCGTATCCTTAACTAACTTGGTTCCAATAATTTGGCTTGATCAGAGAACCATATGGAGAGATAACACAAATCGAAATTATGTTGGTGTATACCTAGGACACCATCAGCTTCATTGACATATGGGTATTCCTTTAAAATTGGGCTAAACATGTCTCCGGTATACCGAGGTTTATCATTGCAACAAATCATGCATTATATTTATGAAATACCGACTGGAGGTAAAATAATCTCGAAACATGCCGGGATACAGAGTGATTATCATATGCGTTGGCTACATGGATATTGGTATTACTATTATCGCTAATGAATGGAAATGCTCCCCGTTAATTGCAGAGGGATTCGAATATCGGCCCACTTAAACGTTGTGTCAAGAGGATGTTCACAAAAAAAGTCATTCGCTGTGAGATAAAGCGAAGGTGGTTTGCTTCTTATCGATGACCATCCACACCAGTGGTGCGGCGACACGCCTTTTTATTTTCATTTATATTTTTACCAGGGATACCATTATTCAAATTTCCACTGATGAGCTTTATATAGCAAAGCAAGGTAAATACTTGCCATTCTTCGGGGTGCTTACCTAGCTTTACTATACAAAGGCAATTGGTCGGAATTCTAACATTTGAAGACAAGTTCGACCCCCTGAGCCTGATCTATATAGATAATTAATTTTCTTTCTTCGGTGTGCTTACCTATTTTGCAGTTATCAGCTTCTTCGAAATTTAAGAGTATCGTTAAATTTCGTTTACCTGAAGCCCGATAATGAACATTCTTATCAATTGAGATTGAATAATGGACCTAGTTTCTCCATCAACTAGAGATCCAGTGTCCGCTGTTTGACGCAAAAAATCAAACATACAATTAATGTTCATGCAATTTTGGCACTTACGCCAAACGAACACCACATTTTGTAAAAAAAAAAAAAAAAAAAAAAATAGGCAAAGAAATTGAATGTCCACGGGTTTAATTTTATTTTTAAGATGGTATAGTAAGTACATATTTCTGATTGAATCTTGATTTCCCATTGAAATTCATGTTATTTCGCCCATTTACACAAAAAATAAAAAAAAAATATGAAAACATGGTCAAAATATCTGATATCTCTATATACTTTTAAGTATTACTTCAGTATAATGGTTATTATGGTGGCTTTACTATCAGCGTTCCGATATGTCAAAAGTAACGGACCCCTTGAATACCACTCTACGGAAATATTTCTTGCTGATAACGCTCGTTCTGATCAAAGGAGATGGATTTGATATTTGGAAAATCCCCATTAATTTTGACTATCGTAAATGATTTACAAGAACCGAATTGGTCGCCGAATTGGTGGAAAACCTGAGCAGCATCACTACGCGTAGAAAAAAAGATGACCGCCATGATGACGTTACAGTAACGTCATTGTCAAAAAAAACGATCGACGATTGGGACGATTTTTCGGTCAGATATTTCGAATTTTCTTCGCAAAAACTGCATTACGAGGTCATGATTTGTCAGCTCTCAAGATTCGTCGCTCTGGAGATCGGATAGAACGTTTGGAAGCGGTAATAACTCCCCCCCCCCCTTCGACCTGAAAGTGTCAATCGATCATTGCCTGCCGCCTGGTCGAGGCATAGAATAATTATATACCGCTAGTCTAGGATTTATGTGGTTGACTTTGAAAGACAGATTGCGAGGCCAACGATCAGATTGTTACTTGTGTGTGGATGAACACTACATGTCTGCTAATAATAGATACACCTCTGGCTAAATCGTGAGAACATTGTGTAATTATGTCGGAAATATTATTGGTGATCTACTCCTCGAGTGTAAAGCTATCCTCCGATATATGTAAAAATCCTGTTACCTTGTCGTACGTCTGTACCCATGTGTCATACAGACTGGTAGGTTCAGTTTCTTGAGACCAAAGCACTGCTTGGCGAATAGCTGCACTTGCTGTTTCTTTGTCGTTCCCTTCGGCCATGATTGTACTATCCGATTAAGTACTGAGCTGGACAGACCTGTTATCAAAGCTGGAAGTATAGGATTGAACAAGAGGACCTTTACACGCATAATTATTTGTTTTGACCTTCATGTACAACCTCACACTGATACTTACTGTTAAAGTTTAGGGGCCTAGGTCAAAAAATGGGTCTTCACAACAAATCTTCCTACAACACAATTTTACGGTTGGATCATTAAATGAGTAAGTTGGTATGTTAGAAAATACCGGTTAAAAGCAGCAACTCTCATTTTAACTCCATTGACAACAAATGTAGCATCCGTCACGAACTGCAAATCGAAAATTCACTGTATCTGATAAAAGATTTTTACCAATCTAATTCAGAAGAATACCTCCCATATTCGGCACAGATTTACAAGTTATGTTTGTGTATTAAGCAGGCATGTCCTTATCGACGAGCGTGATGATATTTCGACAGTAGAATGAAAATATCATAAAAATTGCTGTAGTTTGTTCCAAGCTACTCGATTTGTTTTTCTTCTGCCAGAATATTAAAGTCAAGAACAGAGGCAACTTTATACATCAAAGCGTAGCTTGTCCTCTGGGGAACACAATTGTAGGACAAATATTATTAAGTTATACACCTGTTGATACATAATACAGCTTTAATTACCTCATTCCCATGGTAACGAAATACCAGAAAAACACAAAATAATAGCTAGCTCTAATCCTGAAGATAACTAACTGTAATCGGTACTAATACTGAATTTATGCATTACATATAACCGTTAGACCTTCGCCCTGTGGGCGTGACAATGCTTCAATGAAATATAAATTTTATCAAACATTTAAGCATATTTTACTATTATATTTTCAAATTCATCTGTCCTTATTCTGACATGCGAGATAATTTTTCACCTGATGTGAGATCACTAGACATCAAACTATGGCTCATGGTCAGGACAAATACAAATGGCCGTTGACTGAGCAGAACTTGGCATGAAACTACTACTGCCAACAATTACAGGAAACGATGAAACGAGTAGAAGTAATTATGAAAATACTACTTTGGCAAAGAAATAAATTTATATCTGTACGTGGTTGTAAAAGAAAACTTTTGTAATGGCATAATTTTTGTTGTCAGAAAATCTCACATTTCTACGTATTGTAGTCCCACAACTTTTGTAGAGGATAACTACGATGGACCGCCTTGGCGCTGCATATGTTACACAGAGGCTTCGTTTTGGCGTTTAGAATCAGAACGTGCTAATAACAGACTGACAGTCTGTATACCTCTCTTGTCAATATTCGCACCGAAAACCGTGCAGACATACAAGAAATAAAATACTAAGGTTATTACGAGAGAGAGAAGATCAGAGATCATACTTAATAACCATGATTCAGCTTCAATGTGAACAATCTTGCCATCGTGGATTTATTATTTTACAGTGAGCGAATAGGATTTAACGTCGCTTTCAACTGTATTTCTGTCGTATCTCGAGGTTGGGTCATATTCCTTTTTACACCCGGGATGTTAGGATCTAGAATGTTATACTTAACTCGTAATTTATGGACGGTCTTTGGATATGAAAACCGCTATTATTCCATCTTTTCAGATGCCACTCTTATCCCATCAATATGAAGTGAATATAAAGATTGAATTCGAACTATCGGATTTATATGATATGATTGATATGATGATAGTGAGACTAGTACTAGTTTTCACTGAGAGATATGTACAAAATATCGTTGTTGGTAGCATTTCATGATCAATTCAACAAGTCTCAAATGCAATCATGCAGTTATGTAAATGTTAAATAATAAGAGAGCAAATCTGAAACACAACAATAAAGTCAAAGCCTTACCATCACACTGTGTCATTTGCGACCCAACTACATAATACACAACATGGAAGAAGATCATTATGTATCAGTAAACAAAGGTAAATTTGAGAAATTCTTTGAAAGAATTCATTGTCAACTTAAAAATTGTTAAAAATTAAACGCATTTACTAATATGTGTATGGTAACCTATGTTTTTTTCTATATTTTGCAGGTCCTTCTACCACAATACCCAGCGGCCATACCCCGGAATTCAAAATTAAAACGTTATACTTTTTTATTGATGTTGTAAACCAATGGAAACTATGTTTATTGGGATTATATTTGATAAAGTTATAAATTAAATACAAATGAAGATCCTACATACGTTAGAGTTAGTCGCAATTTTAATGTATAGGATAGTAATTTGAAAACAGTCCGTCGGTTAAGTCAACATTCAGACTAACTCAATAGTTAGATTCAGGACCTAAAGACAGAGGTTGGATATAAATATAAGAACTTTGGTAGATTGGAGTCACCTTTCTGTCACATATCGTGGTCTTTAGTCATAATTTGTCATGAGCCCCTCGTTGATGAAATTACACATTTAATGGTACTAAAACATTCAACCGGCAATCGTGGTTTAAACGGGACCTCGAATGTTTAGATTGTATGCAAATTAGAGAAATTATATATATTTGATTAAAATCTACCTCCCAAATACAAGCATGTGTGAAAGTTTGTCATTTACTTGTCGACATGCTGTGGTTCTCTCCGAGTACCTCGACTTCCTCCACCAAACAAAGTGGCTGTCACCATGTGAGTAAAATAACCTCGAGTGTGACATTAATCCAAATTTCCCTCCCCCCACAAAAAATTCTAGGAGTGAAAAAGAATTTATCATTCTTCGGAGTTACACCAATTGTGCAGCGCCTGCATATAATCATATTCATAAGAGAATAGATAGGTCAGCCAACAGGAATATGCTTTTGATATATTGTGTTGTCAAAGTTCCAATAGATATTTTTAATGAGAAATTCAAGCAACTATTTAAACAAAGAATCATCCCATGAATGACATCCCCTGTATGTAGTAGAGCTAGAGAATGCTTTATGGCTTCTGAAATTAATATACCTGTGATCAGTATTCTTATACAGACGTAATAATAATGAATTTAGACGGTCAACCAGGTCCTGATGACGGATTATAGTATAGAGAGTCGAGAAATCTCTTGTGGATACATGTCTGTACGGTATTTACCCTTTAGCACGAAGTTCTTCTGTAAGACATTTTGAGTCTTTCAATATACACATACATTCAATTACAGAGTTTTTAGAAGAAAACAAAATAGTGGTGCAATACCTTTCCCAAAATCCTTTTTCCTCCTTAAGGACCCTCGCCAACAGGGTTGAAAGAAGCTTGGTGGTGCAGCTTCTAGAACCAGCTATGAATCTATCTATACATGATGACATGCATTTTGGGAGTCCAGTGTAATTTTCGTATGTCGTTATGATTGACTGGAAGACAAATACCAATTTCATTGAGAAACGTTTTGTGATTGTTAAATAAATATTCCAGGGTAACTGCAGTTTGGGAGTAAGTAGACGTATTTGATGATCTGTTTACACTCAATTCCTTAACCAGCACCTGGTAGTAGTAATATTTACATACGAATATTATATTATTTGGAGCTTTGTCTGCTGGGACTATGACGAATTTCCGCTGGAGATTTGCTAGAACTTCCTGCGAATTGAGGTTTCTCAGTACTTGTTTTGCTTGGGGAAGTTTCGCTTATACCAATGAATTACAAGAGTCTAGTCCGTCATTCATAATCCAGCCGTCGTCCATTAGAGAATATCCGCGTCCATAATCCAAAGACCTATTCCATATAACAGTATTAGCACCAAATTCAAAAAGACAATCATAGTATACATAAACATAGGCTTGTTTACTGAAGGGAGAAGCGGTCAACAGTTTTCATTGCCGCAGGCAAGACATCATGATGGTCCAAAAATATCAAATCCGTATCGCTGATCAGTATTCTTAATCCATAATATTCGTTGTAAAGTCGTCATCTAAAGAATGATGTATATCAGTCACGCTTTGATTGTGGGTGTTCATATGAGTACCATGAGGATCTTGAAGTACATGGGTTCATACGGCCCCTAGCCCCGGGTTAAGCGGAATTAGACACAAGTGACGAAAAGTCACGCCATAGATCTTGCACGCTACGTTCGTATTTTGCTGTCAGCGTGCGATATGTATCGCCAAATTTGAGAAACTTTGAGTGTAGGCGCTTGGTGGAATAGCCCTGTTTTATAAGTTTCTGCACCAATGTTTTGTGACGTTGATTAAAATCGTCACATTTAACACAGGATCTAGCAAATGCTACTAAGCCAGATATGTATAGGCCATATGCAGGTCCCACTGGAATATTACTGTCCAGAAAGGGATAGTTTACGATGTAGAAATTGTAATCATCTCTTTTGTCATAAAATCGACGAGAGAGAATACCGGCTTCATTTTTATAGAGATATAGATCTAAATATGATGTGCCTGTAGGGCTATCTGTAGTTTCCTTCAAATCCAGTGAAGGTGGATATATATCCTTCACTGCGTCATTTATATAACGTACTTTTCCAATGCAGACAGGACTATATTCTGGTCGGTCTACAGATTTATTCTTCTCGGCATTTAAGTCGTTCAACGGGGGTGTTCTTAGGTCCTTATCACTCACTATTTCAAGGTTACCAGTGACAATATGTTTGAATGGTGCATAGATAAAGTTCGACGATTCGCACTCACAACTGTAGCCTCTCGACGTGTATAAGTTCAAGTCGACCTCTTTGACAGCATTAGAATAATTGAATATTTTAGTGGCTACAGATTTAATATACTTATAGGAAATGCAAGGAGGTTCTGTGAATTTAAAATAGGTTTGCACAGTGTTGCGTGCCTCTGAATCATTCAGAATTCGAATTAAATTAATAAATACACTCAACCACAAATATGAAGATGTCAAATCATGATTGATCGCTGTCATTTATTTCCCCTCCTCAAAAGATATGAATTGGGTGTTAGTCGTTCATGCAGATGGCCGGAATGACCATCCGCTATTAACTCAATGGAATACTGGTTACACTCCACTCAAAGTTTGTCAAATTTAGCGATAGATAACGCATGCTGATAGCAAAATACGAGCGTCTATTGCGTTACGTTTTGTAACTTTTCTCTAATTCCGCTTAACCCGAGACTAGAGGACGTATGATCCCATGTATTTCAAGATCGTTACGTTAATATCATAAGGATTAAGAATACTGATCAACGATAAGGATTTGGTATTTTTGGAACAGCAAGATGTCTTGCCGTGAAACTAGGCTATGTTCATGTATACTATGATTTGTCTTTTGATTTTGGTGCTAATGCTATTATATGGAATATGCAACAGGTCTTTGGATTATGGACGCGGAGATTCTGTAATGGACCACGGCTGAATAATGAACGACGAACCAGACGCTTTTAGCAAAACTTTGAAAACTACCACATTCTGCGAATAAAATGACCATTTTACCAAATATTTCATGGTACATAACTGGATGACCACACTCATAAACTCCGCTAGTTAATCTTCCTCATAATAAATTTGACCATGATCAACTGCAATTGGAGCGACATGCAAGAGGTGTCCTGTTTAGATTCTTAAATCCAGTAGATACATTAATCGAATAGCTGTGTCGATATGATAACAATGCTGAAGTGGGAAACCTGCCCCAGATTTCATTCACAGGAAGGAAATATTTAAGTCTGGGAAGCCACATATATGTGTGAGGAAATAAACACGAAGCAAACTGGCACTTTGTCTACATCATTAATACGAAATCTGAGTTTTTCAGGGAGTTGCTGGGGATCAGTGACCTTGAACATTGCTCTTATGACCTGAGATTTGGTACCAACAACATTGCCTCTCACTATTGATTACTATCCCCATTGACCTGGACCGTTGACGATTTCATCTAAATAGTCTTTGCAAATTGTAGACATTCCTTATGTTTGAAGAAAATCCTCATCATTGGGCTGGAGTACTATCACAAAGGATTTTAAAACAATTTCCGGACTGAACATTATCCTGTTTCACCTTTGGCAAGTTCAGTACCAAGAATGTCGTTTATGGTGCATACATTTTGGGTCAAATGTGTGTTGATATATATGTCTTTAACCGTTGCCCTCAATTTTGTTCTCAGACACTTCGTCTCCACCTCATAAATCCACTCGAAAAAAAATGCAGTTTTCAATAACTTCTGATGTCTTAACTTGGGCCTATCAATTTCTGCCCCAATCTTCCACATAAGACGATGTATGTGTATACGTATGCATAGTAAGATTATTCAACAATAGCGAATATCGTCGGCTGACCGGAACAAATCAGCAAAATACAGAATTATTCTATCACATGTGTTAAAGTATTTCGGCTGTTTGTAGGACACGACCATCCTCGTTGAATGGGTATGAGTATAGGGAGAGAATTTGGCTTAATGTCACACTCAAGTTTGTTTCACTTATATGGTGACAGTCAGTTTGGTTGGTGGAGGAAGCTGGAGTGCCCGGAGAGAACCACCGCCCTTCGGCAAGTAACTAACAAACTTTCACACATGGACCAGCTGGACTCGAGTCCGTGCCGGTTCAGCGGTGTGAGGCTAGCGGTCACCAGCGAAGGGGTATGAGTATAGTAGATGTATGCAGACTTGATACGAGTGTCCGCTGTTGTCTATAAAGGAATACAAATTCACGGGAATTATTGGCGCAACATGTTACATTCATTAGTGCCCTGTCATGAAACATAGATTCATGCAGGTTCATACATTACAACAAAACGTTCTCCGTTGACCCTTTGTTTTCAAATGAATAAATGAATATAAAGTAACTGTAAATATTGCTGGAGTAAGGCACTGCTGGGTTTGTTTTATCCCGTGAATAATATGTAAAGTGTCAGCAGTAAAAGTAGAATATATTTAAACAAACTGGTGAATGAAGACAACCTACAGTATATGCTTAAAGTAGGCAAGTTTGGTGGACATAATAGTTTCTATATAGAGGGTGTAGCAGTAAGTTCTGTCTTATGTGTATATAGATTCAAATTGGTTGATGGAAAATATGATGAATTGATGTACATGTATATAAATAAATAATCTCTAGATCAGTTCGTATTAAACAAATGTTTCGTTATTTCTCGTAAAAAGACAAAATTTGAAGTAATAGACTTCTAGTTGGATGGCAAGGCGTTTCAAGTCGGAGAAGACTTAATCTACATAAAACCATATCGAATGAATGACCGTTTTTCCTCTAGCCGAATGGGTTCTTTGAATGATAATGGTGCCAAATGACAACCTGTATATATCGGACAAATTCTATCGAATTCATGCCGTGTTATGAATGATATTGCCATATATCGGAATCATTATGAAGTCACTATGATAATTTATAACACAGGTTCTGAAGACAAAAAAAAAATATGAACCAGTTATTGTGAATAATTCCCTTAACTTTTCAACGGCTTTCTCTAAAATATGCCAGAACTATGACCTATAACTGCAATATGTTAATGTTTAGATCTTTTCGCTATTCGGCTAATTTTCAGATATTCAATCGATTTTTTCTACATTATGCTAGGTCCCACTCAAATCATATAGGTGGGAAAAGTGAAACGAATTGTCTCCCCTGTTTGGAAAATATTAGGTCTACGGAACGCACAGGTAACAAAACTTTATTGACAAACATAACCGAGACCATCCAGTGTTTTAATTCGGATTAGGAAATCGAGGCAGCAGGTCTAGACTGTCATCGTATCATCTTTTCTGGCCCATGCGCTATAGTTCACGTACCATATATTTGGTTGAACTCGTGCCATGAATAGTGAATTTCCACCAGGAGAGAAGCTACAATTGCTGGCTAGATATGTCAAATTAGCATCACCGTCTGGTATCACATTGGACAAATCAAGCTACTGAAATAGATCAGAATACTGAGTAGAAATCTAATAACCCAACTAGGACTTATTTTCCGGAATCAGATAAAACATATTTTCCTCTGTAACCACATCACTAGCTTGCCACGAACTGGGATTGGAATCGGCTTAATTTACTTTATGGTATCGTCTTTAAACTCAGCTTCTATAATTTAGCAAACAACGGTCGCGAGGAGGCGTTTTAAAACGAATATCATAATATTTTGTCGCCAGTTAAAAAATGCGGCCTGCTTCTGAAAATTTCTCTGTCAGTTGGACGTTCAAATAAGTTGTTCAAGTTGAGGGAGGCGACAGAGTAATTTCTCATATTCTCCGATCATGGTCAAATCCTCTGGGCATGTAACATGGAAATGGCTGGATCCTTCTTAACATGTCAAGGTATATTCGTACATTTGCCTTGCAGTGGATAATATACAGTCTCGGCCACAATGGCTGGTGCATTGGCTAAACATACGAAACTTTGCCAGAACAGTGTAGTTCTGGCTAAGTCGATTGATTCGTGAGTATTTCTTTCGACTGTCCGTGAATGACAAAAGTATTACCTGTTTCCTCGAGCTTTCCTCGACAGTCTGCCTGTAGTGGAATTCGACCATTTCAGATTAACTATCATTAATCAGTGCAAATTCTTGTGAACGGCAATGCGAATAAAACCATGAGAAAGTGACACTGGCAACCATTTGGAATTAAAAACTGTTTGCGACCACATTGAGTCATTTAATTTCCTTTGAATGCTGGCTTATTGCTTTGTTCGCCAGTTGTTGGCGTAGATCGCAAGGTTTTGAAACCAATAAATGAAGAAATTGTCTGATTCTGTCACAACAGCAGCCTTAATTTATTTAGAAGAATAGGGTGAACAGTCCTGGTCATAAATCTGCGATCATAGTGCTCGGATATATGTTCTCTGGTGTTTGAATCACGGAATTTAGAGGGCTGGGGTCAGACCTCACAACTTGGTTGTTCACCAAATGTCTCACGGATAGCTTAACAACGCCACAAATCCTGATGAAAAGAGGATGCGCGCACAAGCGACTTGCATCTACGTCAAATTTAACCCAGGATCGTCGACGTCTCGTGCCGGCCCCTTATGGACATTGTCTGGCATCCGTCGTTGGCTTCAGCAGGTTGTTACTGTCGTCCTAAAGTGACGCATGACGGTTTAGTCTCGACGAAATGTGCCATGAAGGTGTTATGTAGAGTAAACGGTAAACACGAAAGACATTTGACATACGAGTTGGCTGATTCAAAGTGTAGATCGCAATACAGTTCTTCTGATAATCTTACCTTTCAACAAAATTCCAACTGGGGGCATACATACAGGAGGAACATCAGTTTTTGCGTTAGGGCAGTTTGCTGAGGAGTATACAAGATCGAACAGATAGAAGATAGAAAATCCATTCTGTAAAAACCACAGTCCATCATCCAAGCTCCTTAAATGTCAATTACAAGGAACACTTGTTGGAGTCAATGGATTGTGTATTTGCGGATGTTCACACGATATATTTGAACTGAATGGAAGCAGAGTTTCTGGAAAAAATGCCAATAACCAGAAGCTCTTCGCAAGCGAACCTTGTAAGAAGCATACCATGACGTTTTACATCAATAATGACGTTCGACATGGAAACGCAGTATACCAATGAATATCGACTTATTACAAGGTGATTGCTAGCATTTTTTAGAATTCGAGAAGATTTCCATCCATATTTTTTGGAAAAGAAATCGCTTTTCGTCGCATTGGCGTTCCCAGCATTTTGCATAGATAATGTTCTTTAAATTTATATCTTATTGATTTTCTGGCGTACACACATATGCAGGCATACACCGCAATACACAACATTTACAAAAGCACAACAAATTACATATAGAAAACATTCAACTTTAGGTTGAGCTTTTGATATATTAAATTTAATATTAAGTAGTAAATGATTTTCTTAATGGCAGAATTGGCATGAAAAAAAATCAACTTTCTGCCAATAACAGATGGAGCGAGGACCAGTATTGGTTAAATGTTCTACATTTCCATTCTTGCTTCTAATAAATTTATCTGTGATACATTTAGATTTCATTCTTCTCAGGATCACATCAAAAGTAGGAATTTTGTTCTGTGCTTTTTTTTTATATATACAAAGTTTTAATGTAACGACAAAGTAGCTTAATGGTTTGTATTGCAGCCTTACTAATCCTATTATTACTTTTTCTGGCGTAAATTGAATTTTTATCCCAGAAAGTACACAAATTGCTGACATTAGGATCTATCTATGGGCAAAAATAATTGTCGTCAAAATCCTTCTCACAATTTTATAATGTAACCACATAATTTTTTTCTTCTCTGTAATTATTTTGTAATAAATACATGTTTTGTCATTCATTTCTACTAAATAGTTTTCCAAGAGCTGTCTCTCATTTAAATTGGCAGTACGCCATGGTATGCCCTACAGCCTTTTGCATCCTTCATGGGTTGAATTAAATGTGGCGGTTTAATGGGCAATATGTTTGCTCTTTAATAATTTCAATCCCTATACATTTTGTTGCTTTATGTTTACTGGATGGCAAACTCCCATAAACTCCCATAATTAACATAGGTACTAAATGTATCGTTAAAAATAAGTTTAAACATGGTTTATAGGGAGAAAAGTTCCAGATACGTCCAGCAGATCGTCTACAAAACGCACACTATCCCAGTGTTTATAATAAAATAATTTATGTTTTATTATGAATTTGTCTTTAAGCCATAATAATTCTTTCAAGAATTTACTGGCACAATCAATGGAACATTTTCGCTTAAAATCTTCGTGTGCTACTAAACATCCTTCCAAAAATTGTTTCCCACAAGTGGTATTACCATATTCCCTAATGCTGTATTACCCATCTCTATTATGTTTACTTTTTCAGGAACATATATCCTAACATTCGCCCCGCTTGGGAGTCTTTTTATATAGTCTTCTTATCCAAAACATTTTCTGTGCTTGAATGGTATAGTATATATCAATCACTTTCAATCAACCCAATTTCACTGAATGTTTAATTTGATCTGGTTTCAAATAATCATACAAATTCGAATATGTTCTTTTGAAATTCCTCAGTTAATATCATGGGCGGGTTTTGGATGATTAAATTTCCATATGAATAAGCTTTTTAAAATAACGATTCTACCTAGTGGTGATAAATAGCGTTGTGACCAAATTTTCATAATAATTTCAATTTCTTTTCATTTATCATCATAGTTTCTCTCAACCATTTCTTCTAAATTTAAAGTTAATACAAGCCCTATTATCCCGTTCCAGTCGAGGTGCCATTTTCCTTTATATTTAATATCAGAATACTTTTTGGAATCAATCCAAACAATCCTAGTTTTATCAGCGTTCATTTTCAAACCTGAATTTTTTTCAAAGTTTCGAGACATGCGTATAAACTCTTCTGAGAACCATCTAAAAATATGGTCGTATCATCAGCGTATTGCGATGATGTAAATTCATGATTCCTACTTGAATTTTGCTGATGTTTTCTGAGCATAATTGAAAGAATTTCAGCTTAAAGAAATGCCCATTGACGATTACCCGCGACTGTGCATTTTTATACTTCAGTTTTATCCACTTTTGAATAGACGGACAGGCATTAAATAGTGATATTGTTTGATGCAAGTTTGCCCAATCAACGAAATCGAAGGGTTTTTTTCCAAATCAAGCAGTAATAGCATCCCAGGTAGATGGAGATCCTAGGTATATTGCATTAAATCGTAAGTTAATCTTGTATTTACACCAATATATCTTCCGGGTATAAAACCGTTTTGATTTTCGCTTATAAGGTGAGGTAAATACTTTTCAATTCTTTGTGCGATTGCTGCAGCCCCAATTTTGTAAGTAATATTAAGAAGTGTGATGGGTCTCCATCTCTTCAGAAATTGCTTTGATTTACTCTCTTTCGGGAAACATGTAATGACTCATTGTCTCTGTGTTACTGACAGGGAATGCTTTTTATAAGCATAATTCAATGCATTCAATATTTTTTTTTTCAAATCCATAAAAAAAAATTTGAAAAATTCTGCTGTGTAACCATCCGATCCTGGACTTTTTCGTTCTTCATCTTTTTAAAAGTGCTCAAGATCTCCTCTTTGGAAAATTACCCTTCAAGCTCATTTCATTGTTCTGTATTTAATTTGGTCACCTTAGTTTGCAATACCTCATCTACATTAATTGGACTAGTTTCTTTTTTGCTATAAACTACAACGCATATAAGGGAAGTGGGAAGAGGTGCCGAAATACTGACAGGGCCACATGACTTCACAGTATAATCTTCTGGTTAACCTATTCTAAAGCACCTGTTCCTGTTACCTGTTCATGTGGCAACGTGGATGATATGACCACACGGCCCCTAGTACCGGCATAAGCGGTATTAGATACAAATCTAGAGGGCTTTGATGGAAATGCTCTGACAACTCGTATATTGGTAATTGGTGAGCTGTGTCGCTGTGACAACTCGTACACTGAGGATTGGTAAGCTGTATCGTCGTCAGATGAAAATGACGGCATTTAACACAAAAGACTAGTCTGTAAGGTCCGATGTCGACCCAGCATCAACTTCCCACAAATGCCAACATATATCAAAGACCAACAGGTCTGTACAGGGGCGGACCTCGGGGACGAAACGTCCACCAGCAGAATCTCGCCATATACAGGTAAAAATTACAAAGCATGTAAGGGAAGTGGGGAGAGGTGCCGACATACTGATAGAGACACATGGCTTCACAGTATAGTCTTCTAGTTAACCTATTCTAAAGCACATGTCAAGAATCTAACGATTCGTGATATGTGTAGTATCTCAGGTACGATTTTATTGTACATGTTCATGTGGCAACGTGGATGACATGACCACACAGCCCCTATCGCCGGCATAAGCGGCATTAGGTACAAATCTAGAGAGCTATGATGGAAATGCTCTGACAACTGGTGTATTGGTAATTGGTGAGCGGTGTCGCTGTGACAACTTGTACACTGGGTATTGGTGAGCTGTATCGTCGTCAGATGAAAATGACTAGTCTGTAAGGCCCGATGTCGACCCAGCGTCAACTTCCTACAATGCCAACATATATCAAAGACCAAAAGGTCTGTAAAGGGGCGGGCCTCGGTGAGGAAACGTCCACCAGCAGAATCTCGCCATATACAGGTAAAAATTACAACGCATATAAGCTTAGTGGGAAGCGGTGCCGACATACTGACGGAGACACATGACTTCACAGTCTTCTGGTTAACCTATTCTGAAGCACATACCAAGAATCTAACGATTCAGGTACGCTTTTATTGTACCTGTTCATTTGGCAACGTGGATGACATGACCACACGGTCCCTAGCACCGGCACAATTACAAGCGTCTAGTCCGTCATTCATAATCCAGCCGTCGTCCATTAGAGAATATCCGCGTCCATAATCCAAAGACCTATTCCATTTCCATATAACAGTATTAGCACCAAATTCAAAAAGACAAAAGTATACATAAACATAGGCTTGTTTCCTGCAAGAGAGAAGCGGTCAACAGTTTTCAATGATGCCGGCAAGACATCATGATGTTCCAAAAATATCAAATCCGTATCGCTGATCAGTATTCTTAATCCATAATATTCGTTATAGAGTCGTCATCTAAAAATGATGTACCTCAGTCACGCTTTGATTGTGACTGTTCATATGAGTACCATGAGGATCTTGAAGTACATGGGTTCATACGGCCCCTAGCCCCGGGTTAAGCGGAATTAGACACAAGTTACGAAACGTAGCGCCATAGATCTTGCACGCTACGTTCGTATTTTGCTATCAGCATGCGATATGTATCGCCAAATTTGAGAAACTTTGAGTGGAGGCGCTTGGTGGAATAGCCCTGTTTTATAAGTTTCTGCAACAATGTTTTGTGACGTTGATTAAAATCATCACATTTAACACAGGATCTAGCAAATGCTACTAAGCGAGATATGTATACGCCATATGCAGGTCCCACTGGAATATTACTATCCAGAAAGGGATAGTTTACGATGTCGAATTTGTAATCATCTCTTTTGTCATAAAGTCGACGAGATCCTTTGGTTTCTTCTTTTCAGAATACTTCACCATATTCCGCTTTTGTACGAGTAATTATGCCATCAACCTTATTTTTATTTGTCTTTACTAATTCTTCTTTCATGGTTCTTGTCTTTTGTAGTGTTGTATTTTTGTAATGAATGTCATTCTCTTTATCTAGTTTTTCCTCTATGTTCTGTAATTCAGACGAAAGTTCAGTTTCCTTAGCTTTTGGCTGTCGTTTTTTATTGGACGATATGCTATAGTCTTCCTTCTATTTTTGAAAAGTATAACCTCAAATGACAGTTAATAGATCGTTAATAGTGTAGTTCTCGTGTATATTACCCCCCTCAACTTTATATTATGGTATTGTTTCATTTATAACTGTTTAACTGCATTTGCATAGGCCATGTCTTTCAGTAATGAATTATTGACTTTTCAGAACACTTTTTCTCTTCGAAGATTTTCCAATTTTATAGATATGCTAATCAATGAATGGTCTGTTCGATAACTTGGTTGAATATTTGTATTATTTACACAATGCAGTATATCACGGAATATTAGGACAAAGTCCAGCCGTGATTGTTCGATTGGGGTGGGCTGCCAACATGTATACCTCATCTCCGGATAAAATTCTCGCCACGGATCCAATAAATCTAAAAGTTACTTGACATCACAAACTTTCAGCCTAGATTTTGGATGGTTAATATTATTTCTTTGGTAGGCATTCAGAAGTCGGCGTATATAACACAAGGCTATTCTTTGGATATTATATATTGTGCCTGTTATTCATTTGTATAAATTACCCTCATCTGTACCATGTAGTTTATTAGCTTTGAAAAATTTGGAAGTATCTCCAACGAAACGTCACCTCCACAGCAATAAAGAAGTTGTTATCCAACGAATAGCATTGTGGTTAATATTAGAATAATTGCCGTAGAAAACAATCGTAGCAACAACCTTGTAATAAAGGTCAGTTGGTAGGTAGAGATCTATCAATAATTTAGTTTAAATACAGAATGGAACCATCTCTACCATCGCATCTAGTAGAATACAACTAAGTTAATAATATAGTAGAGCAATCAAAAGCATGCATGTACATATAGTGTCTCCTAACATATCGTACATATACAGCTCAAATGACTGCCACAGTTCAGCACTTATACATATATAGGATATACCGAAGAAAGGTTAGGCGTCTTTCAGATATATGGAAAGCACAATATAAATTTGAATTGATAAGTACATGTGTGTTGTAAGTGTCAGGCTTTCTTAACTTTTGCATAGATTAATGCTAGTTCAACTGAAATGTTTCAGTACTCGAATTGCAATAGAGGTAGATTGTTGACCAAACCTCAAGAGAAAAGGTAATGCTTCGGAGATTCACGAACAAACAACGGAAATGCTCAAGAATAAATTTCATTCTGTCAACATTTCGAATCTTTTTGACCAATGTAATACATATCTGCCTAGCCTGGCCTTAGGTTAATACCGTTCAATGACGTTATCAGCATATTGTCGACATCCACCAGCTATTGCTGTTAACATTGACTATCTCGAAACTACATCCCACCGGATCTGAAACCAAGCAATTCGATCACATAATGTTGTAATATGTCAGTGCCATAGCTATATCCACAGGGAATACCTGACACCAAGTAATATGTTACTGAATTGACATTGACCAAATCATTGTCGTGATATTTCAGTAATATAGCCCATTGTATCATATAATGTTAAGGGCAAAACAATATACAGATATGTAAGTCAATGAAAACGTCTTCATATAATCGTGTCTCTGATGACTTTCTCCCTTTTCGGTCACTTTGCTTTCCCAAAGTTTCTGATGAACATATACTTTATCTAGAATACCAATCAAGGAAATGTAAGGACGGACCGCCAGAATTTATACATTCCTGTCAGTCGATACAGGAAAAAAGTGTAAAATTTTGATAAACGCGCCGACTTGCTATGATCTTGCATGGGCGCCATTTTTAACATTCCCATAAACCTTGAAACCTAGGATTATTCAAATAAGCTCAACATGAAGCCCACACGATCAGCTACAAATGCATATACGGTCATTTCTCAACTCCTTCCCATTGCAGAGTCAAGTAGATCATACCATGATGCGGATTTTGAATGCCGTTTGAAGCAAAAGACAATGTAACCAGTTTAGTTAGCTACCATATGTTATATCAGATCTGAATTTTCTCCAAAAAGTTGGAAAAAACACTTGTTCGATGACCTCTCATGGTCGCTATATTGAATTTTCTTATAATACCTTGTACCCAGGATTCATATAAAACGCACAACCATCACAAATTTCAGCCCTCGATCCTCGATGTTTGATCCTTTTGGAGCAACGTGAACAAGTTAAATGGGGGGATGGCCCCCATGCCAGTTACGGATATTCAGTAGCAGGTTCATTCTTCTTTCTCTCTGGGTGTTGCGGTAGCACATTTATACTCTGCCCTTTCCCGAAATCTCGAAAAGCCAGTTGAAAAGGCTAGTTTCTCTCAGGGGAGAAAGCGGTCAAAACTTGTCAATGATACCGGGAAAACATCATGATGTTCCAAGAATATCAGATAGGTATCGCTGATCAGTATTCTTCAAATGAAGGATATATATTCACCTTCAAATCCGTATCGCTGTATCGCTAATTCACATGATTTTCGTTGTAGAGCCGTTATCTAGGGTGTGGTGTATCTCAGTCACGCTTCAAATCCAGTGAAGGTAGATATATAGCCTTCACTGCGTCTTTTATATTGCGATTATCCGCAGCGGTACGGGCTTTGAATCTATAGCCACCAAAATATTCAATTACTCCAATGCTGTCCAGGAGTTTGATTGGAACTTATACACGTCTGGAGGCTATAGTTGTGATTGTGAATCGTCGAACTTTATCTATACACCACGCAAACATATTGTGACTGGTGACCTTGATGTGGTGAGTGATAAGGATCTGAAATTACTCCTGATGAAGGGACCTAAATATAGAGAGCCAAGAAGAATAAATCTGAAGGCCGACCAGAAGATAGTCCTGTCTGAATTGGAACAGTACGTTATTGATTAGTCTAAGCGAGAAAAAGTTGAACCTACAGTACTCGCTGATTGGCTGGACCTCACCAAGAGCAAGGTCGTTGAAACAATCCGCCATATTGACAGAAGTACTCTTCCCCAAGCAAAACAAGTTCTGAGAAACCTCAATTCGCAAGAAGTTCTAGCAAATCTCCAGAGTAAATTCGTCATAGTCCCAGCAGACAAAGCTCCGAATAATATAATATTCATATGTAAGTATTACTATTACCAGGTGCTGGTCAAAGAATTGAGTGTAGACATATCTTCATCAAATACGTCTACTTACTCCCAAACTGCATTTACTCTGGAAGATTTATTTAACAATCACAAAAGTTTCTCAGGGAAAGAGGTATTTGTCTTCCAACCAATCATAACGACATACCAAAAATATACTGGACTCCCAAAATGCATAAATCACCATACAAAGCTAGATTCATAGCTGGTTCTAGAAGCTGCACCACCAAGCTTTTTTCAACCCTATTGACGAGGGCCCTTCAGGAGGTAAAAGCATTTTGGGAAAGGTATTGCGCCACTATTTCTAAGAACTCTGGAGTTGAATGTATGTGGATATTGAAAAACTCAAAATGTCTTACGGAAGAGCTTGATGCTAAAGGTCACATAACGTACAGACATGTATCCACATGGGATTTCTCGAGTCTCTATACTACAATCCCTCATCAGGACCTTATTGACCGTCTAAGTTCATTAATAGTATCTGTGTTCAAGAAAACTGATCGTAGATATATTAATGTCGGAAGCCATAAAGCATTCTTTAGCTCTACTACATACAAGAGATATCATTCATGGATGTTTCTTTGTTTATAGAGTTGCTTGAATTTCTCATTAAAAATATCTATGTGAAATTTGGCAACACAATATATCAGCGGCATATAGGTATTCCAATGGGTACTAATTGTGCACCCCTGTTGGCTGACCTGTATCTGTTCTCTTATGAATATGACTATATGCAGGCGCTTTCAAAAACTGATCCATTCAAAGCCCGTTCCTTCTCATTCACCAAACGCTATATAGACGATCTTCTCGCTGTGCATAATCGCTATATAAATGACGCAGTGAAGGATATATATCCACCTTCACTGGATTTGAAGGAAACTACAGATAGCCCTACAGGCACATCTTATTTAGATCTCTATCTCTATAAAAATGAAGCGGGCATTCCCTCTCGTCGACTTTATGACAAAAGAGATGATTACAATTCCGACATCGTAAAC
This sequence comes from Hanleya hanleyi, assembly GCA_036873755.1. NCBI lineage: Eukaryota > Metazoa > Mollusca > Polyplacophora > Lepidopleurida > Hanleyidae > Hanleya > Hanleya hanleyi. The sequence continues at coordinate 53,378 of JAVTVY010012348.1, forward strand.
TATCCCTTTCTGGATAGTAATATTCCATTGGGACCTGCATATGGCGTATACATATCTCGCTTAGTAGCATTTGCTAGATCCTGTGTTAAATGTGATGATTTTAATCAACGTCACAAAACATTGTTGCAGGAACTTATAAAACAGGGCTATTCCACCAAGCGCCTCCACTCAAAGTTTCTCAAATTTGGCGATACATATCGCACGCTGATAGCAAAATACGAACGTAGCGTGCAAATCTATGGCGCTACGTTTCGTCATTTGTGTCTAATTCCGCTTAACCCGGGGCTAGGGGCCGTATGAACCCATGTACTGCAAGATCCTCATGGTACTCGTATGAACAGTCACAATCGAAGCGTGACTGAGATACCTCTTTTTTTTTAGATGACGACTCTATAACGAATATTATGGATTAAGAATACTGATCAGCGATACGGGTTTGATATTTTTGGAACATCATGATGTCTTGCCGGCATCATTGAAAACTGTTGACCGCTTCTCTCTTGCAGGAAACAAGCCCATGTTTATGTATACTATGATTGTCTTTTTGAATTTGGTGCTAATACTGTTATGTGGAAAATGGAATAGGTCTTTGGATTATGGACGCGGATATTCTCTAATGGACGACGGCTAGATTATGAATGACGGACTAGACGCTTGTAATTTGGAAAGCCCCTACGTATGGTCGTATTCATAAGATATTCAAATTTCACATAGATATTATTAATTCGAAATTCAAGCATTCTATCAACAAAGAAACGTCACATGAATGATATCCCTTGTACCAGAAATTCTAAAACAAACAAAGATGGCCGCTGTAATGACGTCAATTTGGAAAATAATATTTTTTGGTCGATTTTTCCGTCAATTTTTTTATTTACGCGTTTTCTTCAGAAAAGCTGCATGATAAATTAGTGAACAATTATCTGATGTGAAATAAAATAGTTTCTGTCCACATTTCCTCGCAGAAAAGCGGGAATCGACGAAAACATCACTTTGCTGGCACCCCACATGGTCGACATTTTGAATTTACTCATGATTCCCTTCTCGGGAAGTTATGCAAATAGGCTCAAAATGCCCCCAATATAATAGTCTAGGACCGGACCTCAAGTTTTCATTTTTGTCGTTCCGGAGATAGTGCAGAAAGTTTGTTAGGGTTAATGAGCAATTCAAGCTACTCTATAAACAAACAAACATGCCTTGAATGGTATTTATTGTATGTAGAAGAGCTAAAGAATGTTTCATGTCTTCTGACATTAATATATCGGCGATGGGTTTAATGTTTCGACCAATACTATCAATGAGCGAAAACGAACAACAAGGTTCTGATGAGGGACTGTTGTATAGAGAGTCGAGAAATCACATGTGAATAATTGTGTGTATAATCACATGTGAATAATAATCGCTATATAAATGACGCAGTGAAGGATATATATCCACCTTCACTAGATTTGAAGGAAACTACAGATAGCCCTACAGGCACATCTTATTTAGATCTCTATCTCTATAAAAATGAAGCGGGCTTTCTCTCTCGTCGACTTTATGACAAAAGAGATGATTACAATTTCGACATCGTAAACTATCCCTTTCTGGATAGTAATATTCCAGTGGGACCTGCATATGGCGTATACATATCTCGCTTAGTAGCATTTGCTAGATCCTGTGTTAAATGTGATGATTTTAATCAACGTCACAAAACATTGTTGCAGAAACTTATAAACAGGGCTATTCCACCAAGCGCCTCCACTCAAAGTTTCTCAAATTTGGCGATACATGCTGATAGCAAAATACGAACGTAGCGTGCAAGATCTATGGCGCTACGTTTCGTAACTTGTGTCTAATTCCGCTTAACCCGGGGCTAGGGGCCGCATGAACCCATGTACTTCAAGATCCTCATGGTACTCATATGAACAGTCACAATCAAAGCGTGACTGAGATACATCTTTTTTTTTTTTTAGATGACGACTCTATAACGAATATTATGGATTAAGAATACTGATCAGCGATACGGATTTGATATTTTGGAACATCATGATGTCTTGCCGGCATCATTGAAAACTGTTGACCGCTTCTCTCTTGCAGGAAACAAGCCTATGTTTATGTATACTATGATTGTCTTTTTGAATTTGGTGCTAATACTGTTATGTGGAAAATGGAATAGGTCTTTGGATTATGGACGCGGATATTCTCTAATGGACGACGGCTGGATTATGAATGACGGACTAGACGCTTGTAATGTGTCCGTTCGCATCTTCAGTAAGATATTTTGAGTTTTCCAAAACCCACATGCACGGAAGGCCAGAGTTTCGAAAGTGTGGCGCAATACCGCTCCCAAAGCCCTCATCAACAAGGCTGAGAGACGATTGGTGGTGCAGCTTCTAGAACCAGCTATGACTCTAGCTTTGTATGGTGATTTGTGCATTTCGGGAGTCCAGTACACTCGCTATGAGTGGTTGGACGATAAAAACCTACTTCTTTGACAAACGTTTTGTGATTGCTAAATGAATCTTCCAGAGTAAACGCAGTTTAGGAGTAAGTATACGTATTTGATGATGTTGTGGTTATACGCAATTCTTTAACCAGCGCCTGGTAACAATAATATTTGCATATGAATATTATATTATTTGTAGCTTTGCCTGCTGGGACTAAGACGAATTTACTCTGGGGTTTTGCTAGAACCTCTTGTGAATTGAGGATTCTAATCACTTTTTTTGCTTGGGGAAGGATATCTTCTGTCAATATAGCGAGTTGTTTCAACGATTTTGTTCTTGACGTCCAGCCGCTCGGCGAGTATTGTAGATTCAACTTTTTCTTGCTTTGACCACTCACTAACATACTGTTTCAGTGCAGTCAGGACTATCTTCTGGTCGGTTTATTCTTCTCGGCTCTCTATATTTAGGTCCCTTCATCAGACCAGATGAAGGGATATGCAGAGATGGGTTAAAATGATTCAGAGTAAGAAATACAGTTGTAGAAGTCCTTCCATCTGGAACATCAATATTTTCCAGTCGGTCGGAAGACGATTGATTACTGTTGGATGTGAATCCTACAATACTAACACCAACATGGACCGTATCAATTATACCAATGCAAATTCAACCCATCATGTAAATGCTATATTTTCTCTCACTCCCCTGATGGTGATTGCATCCGCGCGTGGATACCAACACAAAAAACTACGATAAATTTGAAGTATGTCTAGGATGGTTGCTGATAACACTGACATATGTCGATATGTTCTTGTCAATACGTGTTCGAAGATTTCTCTCATTTATTCGACACACCAGTTCTCCTCATCGTAAATCTGTCGGTATCAGATGTTATCTCTACTCAACAGTCTACTTTTATGACCTGAGGTGATGTCATTGTCTAACGCAAACACCTATCAGTATTTCATAACACACGCAGTACCGATTGTATAAAAACGTGAGTCTGCACATTAAAAGTCCAACTTTCAAGTACTTGTCAGCAACGCAACACCTGGAAGACTCGTTGGAAGCCTTTGAACAGAGAGTTAACTCGGCTGCTCACACCGAAATATTGGTTTGTATATTTATCAAAACTCTTGACTATAACACTTGAATATTGCGTTTTGAAAACAAAATAGATCGAATTGAAGTTTTATAAGGTTGAAAAGTCACGACAAATATCGTCGACGGATGTTTTACATAGGTCCATCAGTGTTTAATGGAAGTAGCGTTTAACGTAACACAATCCTTTCTCACTTTTCCTTGTGGGAACCAATATTCACTTTGTTTCTGCATGATGAACTGCAAGAATTCTAAAAAGATTAAACTGAAGACTGGTAGTGTCTATGAGGTATGAAGGAGACAACACAGACATGGCGACGAACATCTTAAAATATTCGATGTCTGATGGTTTGCTGATTCAGGGTC
>JAVTVY010012349.1:0-51250 GCA_036873755.1 Hanleya hanleyi
ACGCCGGTTAATGATGGTAAACGGTTGGTCAAATACCCGGATGTTGCACTGCTCGGGTAAAAACCATCCGGACTTGATCTGTCTCCTTATGCTGCAGCACATAACCAAACGCCAGATTTAATTTGAAGGACGTTGCTTGGTCATTGAAGATGGCTTCCACGTAGCTGCTGGAGCGGGCGAGGTCGGTCAGTCGAGAATTGTAGATATCTTGAATAGGGCGATGACGGTAGAAACAGTGCCGTATCATGGACCAATGGCGCCGATAGATGTCACTCACTGGATGGGCGCCCTGTAAAAGATCGCTAGGAACATTTATGGGCTCGTCCAGAAAATGTTCGATGTTGTCAGGCGTATGACTCGAAACCGTAACGGTGGGGTCCGGCTGGATATCCAGGCCCTCCTGGACCGTGGTATAGGCAGGCTCTTCGTCATCGCATCACCAGTGGCGTTCGTCTCTCCGGGTTCATCTTCACTGGGTCTGACCTTCCGCGGCCCCTCTTTAGTGGAAAGTTGTCGCCCAAACCATCAGGGAGCAGGGCATGCCTCAAACGTTGGTGCTGTCTAAACCGACTGGGTCGTTTGAAGAGTCGACCACAATGCCATTACACATAGTACCGTCGCACCCGCGTGAAGTACCCTCTCATGACGCAGTAAATGATCCTCCCGATTGAATGACCGTGCGCAGGTTGTACAAGTATCCCGAGCATCGTTGTGGGTGGAGGCCTCGTGGCGTCGTAAATTATCTAGACGAGTAAACAGCTTCTGGCAAGTTGTGCAAGTGAACATCTTGGTGGTTGACAGAGTGTCTGATGAAACGTCCACGCCGCTTCCCTTTTATAGCACGCTAGCTGGTGATCTATTTTTAGCACACTCAGTTCAACTATCCCCAAGACGAGGGCCGAGCCGTGACATCTTCGGTAAAATCCGTGTCTCTTCGGTCACCTCCGTACATTCAACGATCAACATGTAGACATATAGAGTATGTACGGCATGTTATGGTATTCATCAGTGCATGAGTGACGCATTCAGCCGATGGGAGTGGTCGGTCAGCTTGGTAACGAAAAACGTAACATTGGTCACACTCTCCACTGTCCACTTGGTGTTGGGGCGTTGTTGTTGGGCCCATTCCAAGGGATCCACGGTGTCCAGTTTCTCCAGCATCGTCTCTAGCGACACTCGGTTAATGATGGTAAACGGTTGGTCAAATACCCGGATGTTACTGCTCGAGTAAAAATATCGGACTTGGACTGTCTCTTTATGCTGCAGCACATAACCAAACGCCAGATTCAATTTGAAGGCCGTAGTTTGATCTTTGAAGATGGCTTCTACGTAGCTACGTAGACGGGCGAGGTCGGTCAGTCGGAAATTGTAGATATCTTGAATAGGGCGATGACGGTAGAAACAGTGCCGGATCATGGGCCAATGGCGCCGATAAATGTCACTCACTGGATGGTCTTCGTGTAACAGATCGCTGGGAACATTTATGGCTTCATCCACGAAGTGTGCTTTACCCTCCACGTCGTACAAAATCTGGCCCAAGGTCTTGTCGTCGGAATTTGACTGTTGAATTAGGGCGACATCATCATCGGCCCTCGTGCGATGGGTGGGAGTTCCCCCTGTTTCGATATTGATGCCTACGGGCTCTTCTATCTGCAAACGTGGCTGCGGAACAGGGTGTCGTGTGCGTTGGTGTCGCAGCAACTGACTGGTCAGTTTGAAAAGCCGACCACATTCTTCGCATGGACGCTTGGGTACTTCATGGCGTGCACGTGTGTGGCGCTGTAAATGATCCGGGCGCTGAAACGACAGTGTACATATCGTACAGTTATACCGGGCGGTTCCTTCGTGCTTGGTAGCCTCATGGCGGCGCAAGTCGTGCAGACGAGTGAATGATTTCGAGCACGTAGTACAAGTGAACATCTTGGTGGTTGACAGAGTGTCTGATGAAACGGCCAGACCGCTTCCCTTTTATAGCACGCTAGCTGATATCATGTTCGGGCACTTCCGTGTCTCTTCGGATGTAAAAGTCCCCGGATGTAAAAGTGCCCGAATGTTTACGAATGTTCCACCATTCCGGACTTCTATCAGGTCCATGTCCAGAAGCTCTCATACGCCGCCATTTTGGAGCCGCCATGTTGGATCCGCCATTTTGGAACCGCCATCTTGGATATGTCCCATAATGCACCGGGTCAAAATACTCGCTTCTGATTGGACGAGAGCTCTGTGACGGATTTTAAATACTCGCTTCTGTTTGGTGTACGTCGCTAAAGGTGACCGGAACTGACCTTTGACCCCGGCGCGCAAAGGTTTCATGACGGATTTTAAATACTCGCTTCTGTTTGGTGTACGTCGCTAAAGGTGACCGGAACTGACCTTTGACCCCGGCGCGCAAAGGTTTCCACCGCTCCGCGGTGGAAACCTTTACACTGCGCGCGCCGGGGTCACCCTGTTCCGCAGCCACGTTTGCAGATAGAAGAGCCCGTAGGCATCAATATCGAAACAGGGGGAACTCCCACCCATCGCACGAGGGCCGATGATGATGTCGCCCTAATTCAACAGTCAAATTCCGACGACAAGACCTTGGGCCAGATTTTGTACGACGTGGAGGGTAAAGTACACTTCGTGGACGAAACCATAAATGTTCCCAGCGATCTGTTACACGAAGACCATCCAGTGAGTGACATTTATCGGCGCCATTGGCCCATGATCCGGCACTGTTTCTACCGTCATCGCCCTATTCAAGATATCTACAATTTCCGACTGACCGACCTCACCCGTCTACGTAGCTACGTAGAAGCCATCTTCAAAGATTAAACTACGGCCTTCAAATTGAATCTGGTGTTTGGTTATGTGCTGCAGCATAAAGAGACAGTCCAAGTCCGATATTTTTACCCGAGCAGTAACATCCGGGTATTTGACCAACCGTTTACCATCATTAACCGAGTGTCGCTATTTATTTATTTTTTTTATTTATTTCGTTACAAAGTCAACAGGCCAGAAGACCCAATAACAGACTTCGGAAAACACTATATACAAGAATCACACACTCATTCATACAAAATAACAATATATGCATTAGAATACAGTTAACAAAAATATACAGTTAATAAGTTTAACGAGCTTACGTAATTGTATAACACATAAAAGTGGAGATATTAGCGTTGATATAACATGATTTTACTTCATAAGATATTTGATTGCCTGTTTCTTAAAAACTGTTTTCGTATTGAAAATATCATAAGATGGGTTTAATAAAAAGTCATTACATAAAACCATTGTTCTTGGGCAGAACGAAAATTTACGTACGTTCACTCTTGCAGCTGGTACATAAAAAACAGGTCTTTGTCGTAGCTGTCTAGTTGGGGCATAAAAGTTTATTTGAGATAACAAATAAGGACAATCATAACGGTTGTTTAAAATGCCGTGTAATGTTAAAAGATCTAAAAGATGACGGCGTTTGTAAAGTGGCTGCAGATTAAAATGACAACATGCACGTTCATACCCCATAGTATAAAAGTCGACACCACATTTAAAACATAAAAACTTGATAAAATTTGATTGTACGTGTTCAATTTTGTCCTTGAGTATTTGAGTGCTGGGTGACCATACAGAAGAACAGTATTCCAGCCTACTTCTTACCAGTGATATATACAAACATTTCAGCGATTCTACAGATTTAAAAGTTTTACATGATCTCTTTATAAGACCAAGCATTTTATAGCCTTTGGCACAAAATGAATCTATATGTAATTTAAAATCAATATCAGATCGGAAGGTAACACCAAGATCCTTGATCTCGTAAACTCTGAGGAGAGGTTGATTATCAGACTGGTAATTATATAAAATAACGTTCTTTTTGGTGGTGAAAGAAATAATATAACTTTTCAAACCATTTATAATCAATTTCCACTGTTTACACCAGAAACAAAAACGGTTAAAATCAGTCTGCAGACGCCTGCAGTCAGCCTCTCCTCTTATTACCAGGGACAATTTTGTGTCGTCTGCATACATAGATGGTAAAGCACAATGGAGTATATTGGGCACATCATTTACATAAATGAGAAATAATAATGGCCCCAAAATAGATCCCTGGGGCACACCAGATGGTACAAAGCTAACATCAGACGAATGACCACTAATAACCACTTTCTGCCTCCTGTTCATCAAATAAGAACATAATAAATTATGTAGGTTGCCTGTGATTCCAAATTGTGTTAATTTATGGAGTAAAAACCGGTGGTTAATGGTGTCAAACGCCTTTGACAAGTCTACATATATACAATCAACTTGTTGCTTAGAGTTAATGGCTTGAGAAATGAAATCCACATGAGATAATAAATTCGTGGATGTCGAGCGACCAGAAAAAAAACCATGTTGGTGTTCACTCATATATGGCTTGACATGGTTGAAAACAGATTTATGTATAGCCTTTTCAAATATCTTTGAAAACAGGGGCAATAAAGCCACGGGTCTGTAATTGGTAACTTCACTCTTGTCTCCGTTCTTAAATATTGGAATGATATTTGCTGTCTTAAATCTATCGGGAAATATTCCGGAGCACAGAGATTTTCGAAATATAATTGACAAAGGTATGGAAAGCTCTTGAGCGCACTCTCTCAAAATTATACCAGATATCCCATCTGCTCCACACGCTTTCCTAGTATCTGTTTCCTGCAGGAGAGATATTATGTCCTGGAGTTCAATTTTAATAATATTCAGAGTACTGTTAACTCCAGGATCAGTGAATTCAGGTACAGTGTCGGATATATTATCAGTTACGTACACAGAATTAAAATACTGATTAAATAAATCAGCAATTTCAGAAGACGAATCGGCCCGAACGTTATTGAAGGACACAGTGTTCGGGATCGAAGAGCTCTTATATTTAGTTTTTACATATGACCAAAACCGTTTATTGTCCGTACAAACACTTTCCTCAATCTGCATGAGGTATTCGTTGTACTTGAAATCTTGCAGATTTTTCACCACAGCCCTGAGCTGCGCGAATGCGAAGTGATCATCAGGGTGTTTAGTACTTTTGTACCTTCTGTGGGCTTTTTCTTTCTCCTTCACCGCACAAATAAGGTCATTGTCATACCAGCTCGGGAAAGTCTTTTGTTTTACCTGGACCTTGGGAACACTGTCTTCAATTGCACAATAGAGAAAGTCATAAAAGAAGTCAACACATTCATTCACGTCGTCCAAGTTTTGTAAAGACGACCACGGATAGAGATCGAGCAGTCGCCTTAGATGTTTAAAGTCTGCTTTTTTAAAGTTGTAAACAGTCCTGTGTGCTGTTTTGTTCTGTACAAGTTTTGGGACAAAGAACTCCGCTGAAAGTGCGTCGTGGTTAGATTTCACAGCTTTTGCTACCAACTCAACGCTGGAGAGTGGGAAATTTGCCACAACTAGATCTAATGCGTTTCCCATATGAGTTGGGTGGTGATTATACTGCAGTAGATTAAACTCCACAAGAATATCCAAAAACTTCCCAGAATGAGTGGAGGAGAACGTCTCTGGTTCGGCATAACTACCCACTGCAGACGGTTTCCATTTCAAGTCCCTTAAATTAAAATCACCATAAATTAAAATCAGATCATTGTCTTGGGAGTATAGTTGAACCTTCTGTAGGGAGTTATAGAATTCCTCCAAACATACAGCTGTTTTATCTGGAGGCATGTATACACAACCGACATACAATTTTCTGTCACTCAGTGAAATTTCAATCCAGAGGATTTCTCTGGACGTCTCGAATTCCTTACACCTCTTAGAAATAAATTTAGTTTTCACAACAATGAATACTCCCCCGCCGATTTCCTTTTCTGAATTCGTATCCACACGATCACGACGATATAATCTGTAGATGTTTTCGTTTACGACTTCAGAGTCCAATATTGTTGGCATCAACCATGACTCGGTGGCTCCAAATATATCAAAACTAAAGTCACTCAGGAATTTCTGAAAATCTTCTAGTTTATTGCAGACGCTTTGGCAATTCTGGAAAAATGCACGTACCGGCTCTTGTTGTTGATTTCTTCGGTTTTGCCTGACAGGTCCAGGGTTAGGGTGGACGTCCATACATAGACACAGCTCTGTTGACGTTGAGGTCCTGATCTCTGACACTTGAAATGTAGAATCAGAGTTCCTGTAATATCCAATTCGACGACCATAGTACCGACATTTCGTCGATCGAGTCTCGTAGAGTTTCACGGCATTAAAATGCAAGTCACTGTTGGCTAAAACACACAGTAAAAACAATAAAAGTGGGAGAGCTAAAATCACTCGCCTCACCCTGTCCGCCATGTTTTTTTTTATGAGACGATGCTGGAGAAACTGGACACCGTGGATCCCTTGGAATGGGCCCAACAACAACGCCCCAACACCAAGTGGACAGTGGAGAGTGTGACCAATGTTACGTTTTTCGTTACCAAGCTGACCGACCACTCCCATCGGCTGAATGCGTCACTCATGCACTGATGAATACCATAACATGCCGTACATACTCTATATGTCTACATGTTGATCGTTGACGGTACGGAGGTGACCGAAGAGACACGGATGTTACCGAAGATGTCACGGCTCGGCCCTCGACTTGGGGATAGTTGAACTGAGTGTGCTAAAAATAGATCACCAGCTAGCGTGCTATAAAAGGGAAGCGGCGTGGACGTTTCATCAGACACTCTGTCAACCACCAAGATGTTCACTTGCACAACTTGCCAGAAGCTGTTTACTCGTCTAAATAATTTACGACGCCACGAGGCCTCCACCCACAACGATGCTCGGTATACTTGTACAACCTGCGCACGGTCATTCAATCGGGAGGATGATTTACTGCGTCATGAGAGGGTACTTCACCCGGGTGCGACGGTACTATGTAATGATTGTGGTCGACTCTTCAAACGACCCAGTCGGTTTAGACAGCACCAACGTTTGAGGCATGCCCCGTCTCTACGGTTTGGGCGACAACTTTCCACTAAAGAGGAGCCGCGGAAGGTCAGACCCAGTGAAGATGAACCCGGAGAGACGAACGCCACTGGTGATGCGATGACGAAGAGCCTGCCTATACCCACGGTCCAGGAGGGCCTGGATATCCAGCCGGACCCCTCCGTTACGGTTTCGAGTCATACGCCTGATAACATCGAACATTTTCTGGACGAGCCCATAAATGTTCCTAGCGATCTCTTACAGGGCGCCCATCCAGTGAGTGACATCTATCGGCGCCATTGGACCATGATACGGCACTGTTTCTACCGTCATCGCCCTATTCAAGATATCTACAATTTTCGACTGACCGACCTCGCCCGTCTAGGCAGCTACGTGGAAGCCATCTTCAATGACCAAGCAACGTCCTTCAAATTAAATCTGGCGTTTGGTTATGTGCTGCAGCATAAGGAGACAGATCAAGTCCGATACTTTTACCCGAGCAGTAACATCCGGGTATTTGACCAACCGTTTACCATCATTAACCGGGCGTCGCTAGAGACGATGCTGGAGAACCTGCCCAACGTGGATCCCTTGGAATGGGCCCAACAACAACGCCCCAACACCAAGTGGAAAGTGGAGAGGGTAACCAATGTTACGTTCTTCGTGACCAAGCTGACCGACCAACCCATCGGATGAAAGTATTCACCCATGGCACTGATAGATTCTCAGAATGCGCAAACAACTATCTGAGGATATGTTGCCTCAACGGTATCCTGGCCTGACCGACGGTGATTAGAATAAACGGTTCAGAGCGAACATGGCCGAAGATGGAACTTTCTGAAATGAAGACTTCTGATTGGACAAGAATACATCTAACGGACAGGAACGAATATGACAGATGCAAATGGTGGCCTCTGATTGGACAAGTCTTCTTGAATTGTAACACCAAGTGGATAGTGGAGATAATGACCAATGTTGCGTTCTTCGTGGTTAAACTGACCACCACCTCCATCGGATGAAAGTATTCACCCATGCACTGATAGATACTTAGAATGCGCAAACAACTATCTGAGGATATGTTGCCTCAACGGTATCCTGGCCTGCCCGACGATGATTAGAATAAACGGTTCAGATGGCACTTTCTGAAATGGAGACTTCTGATTGGACAAGAATACATCTAACGGACAGGAACGAATATGAAACATGCAAATGGTGGCCTCTGATTGGATAAGAATCTTCTTGAATTGTAAATATACCCAACGCGGCTCCCCCAGCGTGGGTGTGATGTAACATTGGGGAAAATAAACTATATGAAAAAAACTTCTTGTTGTTGTTGTTCTCTCATGTGTCATCCTTGTTGTTGTTGTTGTTCTCTCTCTGGTCTATATCATGGTGTTATGTTAGAGTGTTAAGGTGTAACGACGGGCGTTGACGGGCATCACCGCATTTCGAAGAATTAGTGACAATTCCATGGAATATCAGAGCTTCTGAGCTATTTCACGAGGGCGTTGAAGCATTAAGAATGGTGTTGGTGGGCGTTGCTACAAGATGACACCTCACACGGTCCATTTGGACCACGGATGGTCCATCTCTACACCAAATAACATCCTTCACTGCTAAAAAAGGCCCACTTTCGCTACAACTTGTACTAATGACGTCACCAATGACGTCACAGATGCTATAAATATCCCTGAAATCAGGGTCTATACTCCGAGAGCTACAACATGATACCCCACACGACGCATTTGCAACGCGGATGGTCCATCTCTACACCAAATACCTTCCTGCACTGCCCCAAAAGGCTCACTTTCGCTAATACTCCTATTGATGACGTCATCGATGACGTCACAGATGCTTCGGACATGCCTCAATTTGGAATGTACACCCCGAGAGCTACAAAATGACACCTCACACGACGCATTCGGACTAAGGATGGTGCATCTCTACACCAAACTCACCCTCACGCATCCACAAAATGTCCACTTTCGCTACTACTCGTACCGATGACGTCATCAATGACGTCACAGATGACGCGGACATCCCTCAAATCGGAATGTACACCCCGAAAACTACAAGATGACACCTTCCAGGACGCATTCGAACCGTGAATAGCCCATCTCGACCCCAAATACCTTCATGTACTGCCCGAAAATGCCCACTTTCGCTACTACCGATGACGTCACCGATGACGTCACAGATGACGCGGTACCGATGACGTCACAGATGACGTGGACATTCCTCAAATCGGAATGTACACCCCGAGAACTACAAGATGACACCTTCCAGGACGCATTCGAACCGTGAATAGCCCATCTCGACCCCAAATACCTTCATGTACTGCCCCAAAATGGCCACTTTACTTACTACAACCAACTGCGCATGCGCAGATTAACGCGACTTTCATTCAAAAACACACCATTCTGACTCTACCCCACACAAGCTTCACTTTGACACCTCACACGACCCATTCGAACCGTGAATAGCCCATCTCGACCCCAAATACCTTCATGTACTGCCCGAAAATGTCCACTTTCGCTACTACTCGTACCAATGACGTCACCGATGACGTCACAGATGACGCGGACATCCCTCCAATCGGAATGTACACCCCGAGAACTACAAGATGACACCTTCCAGGACGCATTCGAACCGTGAATAGCTCATCTCGACCCCAAATACCTTCATGTACTGCCCCAAAATGGCCGCTTTACTTACTACAACCCACTGCGCATGCGCAGATTAACGCGACTTTCATTCAAAAACACACCATTCTGACTCTATCGAACCGTGAATAGCCCATCTCGACCCCAAATACCTTCATGTACTGCCCGAAAATGTCCACTTTCGCTACTACTCGTACCGATGACGTCACAGATGACGCGGACATCCCTCCAATCGGAATGTACACCCCGAGAACTACAAGATGACACCTTCCAGGACGCATTCGAACCGTGAATAGCCCATCTCGACCCCAAATACCTTCATGTACTGTCCCAAAATGGCCACTTTACTTACTACAACCAACTGCGCATGCGCAGATTAACGCGACTTTCATTCAAAAACACACCATTCTGACTCTACCCCACACAAGCTTCACTTTGACACCTCACACGACCCATTCGAACCGTGAATAGCCCATCTCGACCCCAAATACCTTCATGTACTGCCCGAAAATGTCCACTTTCGCTACTACTCGTACCGATGACGTCACCGATGACGTCACAGATGACGCGGACATCCCTCAAATCGGAATGTACACCCCGAGAACTACAAGATGACACCGTCCAGGACGCATTCGAACCGTGAATAGCCCATCTCGACCCAAATACCTTCATGTACTGCCCCAAAATGACCACTTTACTTACTACAACCAACTGCGCATGCGCAGATTAACGCGACTTTCATTCAAAAACACACCATTCTGACTCTACCTCACACAAGCTTCACTTTGACACCTCACACGACCCATTCGAACCGTGAATAGCCCATCTCTATCCCAAACACACCCCTACCTAGCACCCAAAATGCCTGTTTTCTATACTACGGGCCAGGCTGCGCATGCGCAGACTATTGAACACGGACGAACCATTAGTGTAGTCAAGTGCTCCTCCACGAGAGCTTCAAAATAAGACCTCACTCGACCCCATTGGACCATTAGGGACTCACCTAGACTCCAACATGTCCACCCCGTATGGGCCTATACACCCATAGCCATGCAGTATAGGCCTATGGACCTACCCAGGCCTCGGTGACTTTTTTGAAAAATTTCACCGATTCGCTCCGCAACACTTCCTATCGTGTTCTAAATGACGAGGCGAGTAAAACGAGACACCACAACCCTACCGCAAATGTATAGAAGTACGTTTCCCAGGGGACAAACATTGATCCTAATACTCCCAGTATGGACTATATGGGGCTCAGTGACTTTTTTCAAAAATTTCACCGATTCGCACGGGGACACTTCTTATCATGTTCTAAATGACGAGACGAGTAAAACGAAACCCCACAACCCTACCGCAAATGTATAGAAGTACGTTTCCCAGGGGGACAAACATTGATCCTAATACTCCCAGTATGGACTATATGGGGCTCAGTGACTTGTTTCAAAAATTTCACCGATTCGCACGGGGACACTTCTTATCATGTTCTAAATGACGAGACGAGTAAAACGAAACCCCACAACCCTACCGTAAATGTATAGAAGTAGGTTTCCCAGGATGGTCCTATACCTCCCATACCCCATATAGGCATTTTCCCGTAATTTAGAATAAAGTCCGTATTCCGTATTTTTTCAGGAATTTTTAACATACACCCACCCTGGAACTAGGGGAAGATAACTCTATTGACAGGCGAGCCCCGTTAAGCCCGGCGACCTATATACCACCCATACCCCATATAGGCATTTTCCCAGGTTTTTCGATAAAGTCCGTTTTCCGTTTTTTTTCAGGAAAAATTTTACATGCACCCACCCCATTGCCTGAATGCCTCTTCACCTAGGCTTCACTTTGATACCTCACTCGACCCCATTGGACCATTAGGGGCTCCCCTAGCTCCAACACGTCTATTTCCATACCCTTGGGCCACCGCGCATGCGCAGAATGACCCTAATTTAACCCACACCCAGCCCATCAGATGCCCCTTCACGAATGCTTCACATCGATACCTCACTCGACCCCATTGGTCCATTAGGGGCTTCCCTAGATGCCAAAACGTCTATTTTCATACCCTTCGGCCACCGCGCATGCGCAGAATGACCCTAATTTAACCCCACACCCAGTCCATCAGATGCCCCTTCACATAAGCTTCACATCGATACCTCACTCGACCCCATTGGTCCATTAGGGGCTTCCCTAGATACCAAAACGTGTATTTTCATACCCTTCGGCCACCGCGCATGCACAGAATGACCCTAATTTAACCCCACACCCAGTCCATCAGATGCCCCTTCACATAAGCTTCACATCGATACCTCACTCGACCCCATTGGTCCATTAGGGGCTTCCCTAGATACCAAAACGTCTATTTTCATACCCTTCGGCCACCGCGCATGCGCAGAATGACCCTAATTCAACCCCACACCCAGTACATCAGATGCCCCTTCATGAATGCTTCACTTTGATACCTCACTCGACCCCATCGGTCCACTAGGGGCTTCCCTAGCTCCAAAACGTCTATTTTCATACTCTTGGGCCACCGCGCACGCGCAGAATGACCCTAATTCAACCCCACGCCCAGTCCATCAGATGCCCCTTCATGAATGCTTCACTTTGATACCTTACTCGACCCCATCGGTCCACTAGGGGCTCCCCTAGCTCCAAAAAGGCTATTTTCATACCCTTCGGCCACCGCGCATGCGCAGAAGGCCGATATGTCAACCCCTCACCCAGCCCATTAGATGCCCCTTCACCTAAGCTTCACTTTGATACCTCACTCGACCCCATCGGACCATTTTATCTAGGGACTACTTTTTCTCCGCGGAAGTTTTTTCCCGAGACCGAATCACCGCCAAAACCGCGGCCAAACCGCATCACCGCGGATGAATACATTTTTTTTTTTTTTTTTGCCGGAACTATTTACTCATTGACCTTTGGTGACCCTCCTCGTTGCTCCTCATTGCTCCTCATTGAGCATGCGCAGTAGCCAGCCAACAAGGTTCTGCGCATGCGCAGTGAGGAGCTAGAGGTAGCAGATACTCTTTACCTACTACTAGGGTTCTTCAGAGTTTTATTTTTTGACTGCTGACTTCCGACTAGGATTTTTTTTTTCTTTTATAATGCATTACATCTTAAATTATGAAACATTGAATAACACAATACCATTATTATGGCATCGTGTGCTTGAAAAGCTGATTGCATGTACTTTTAGTAATCAGATAATCATTGAAGTTTATTATTTTGATTTTGATTTCCGAGTTCTGACTTCCGACTTCTGACTTCCGACTTCTGACTTCTGACTTCCGACTTCTGATTTCCGACTACAGAGTTTTGGACATTCGTTCACCCCTTGCAACTTCACCTTTACATATATGATAATAATACCTATAATTCTGTCTGTGGCTTTGTGCTTTGGTGTTTCTGATTATAGTATTGGCAATTTAAAAGGAAATCCCAACGTTCTAGGTCCAGTTTTAGGCCACGGTTACAGAGACCTTAGATTTGAAGTTTAAATCTGCTAATGATGTAATTTATTGCAGATGGGATTTGGTGAAGTCACCAAATGAACTCAATATAATGGCTAGATTATACTGGAATTGTCACAAAGCTATTATCTAATGTCTTTCTTTGTAATATTGCTTATTTACAGTATCATGAATACGATTCTCATGACATATCAACATATTATAAAGGGCTTTATCTTGGATCCTGCACGGATTATGATATCTTGTTAACAAACATGAAATAACAAAGAAGTACTTATGCGATTCATATTTATTAAAAATTCATTTCAGTTAACTCACCTCCTTACACAAGTTAATGGAATGTAAAGGTATCAGAATCTTAAATATTCGTATTTGTCTATCTAATCAACTCACCAATAGCTTATTCGCATATCAAATTTTTACCAGTTCCAGAAAGCTTCTCATCAACCAGGAGAAATGTTTTCATGCAAAAAAAAGTAAAACAAAAACAACAAGCAGCCAGAGGATGCCAAGTCCCCCGCCGAAATGGCAGCAATATTTTTTAGCATTGTTGGTCTCGAGGGGATATACATGAGGGAGGCAACTGCTATACTTCATAGGCGTTGGATGTAGAGGGTCTTAATTCTGCCTTCCCAAGTTTTAAAATCAACTTAGAACGGTTGACTGAACATTTTTTGCTCATGTAAATTAGCTTAAAGGCAATGAAGCATGGAAATTACATGTATGTAAGCGAGAAGCGACCCCAAGTGACATCTCAAGGCATATTAGGAAAACCAAATTTGACAAGAAGCTGAATGCATCCTCAACCTATTGTCCGGAAACCAAATTTTAAATTTGCCACCAGGTGTCGCCACCTGTAGGTCCAAGTGGGCGAAATGCAATCCCAAGGATCATTTGATGACATGGTGTATCAGCATACAAACTTTGGGAAGAATCTGAAGAGCCGGGGTTATTGCCCGGAAACCAAATTTAGATTTGTATGCACAAGTGTGCGAAACACAATCCCAAGTGACATCTTATGACACATGAATACCAAATTTGAGAAGAATCCGATGAGCAGTTGTCAAATTATTGCCAGAAACAAATTTCAGTTTTTTCCACCAGGTGTCGCCACCAGTATGCAAAAGCAGGTGAAATACAATCTCAAGGGACATATCATAGCATGGTACCTGCATACCAAATTGGAGAAAAACCTGATGAGCGAAATCAAATTTAGATTCGACACGAGGTGGTGCTACCTGTAAGCACAAGCGGGCGAAACGCAATCCTAAGCGACATCATATGTCACGATATATTCATACCAGATTTAAGAAGAATCTGACGAGCGGTTCCCAAGTTATTACCCGGAAACAAATCTGGTATTTCGCCACCAAGTGGCACCACCTGTAAGTAAAAGTGAGCGAAACGCAATCATGCATGCTAAATTTGAGGAGATTCCGATGAGCAGTTCTCAAGTTAATAGCTGAAAACAAATTTTGATTTTAACACCTGATGGCGCCACCTATAGGCGCAAGTGGGCGAAATGCAATCTCAAGCGACATCTTAGGTCATGTTATTACCCGGAGACAAATTTGGGATTTTGCCACCAGGTGGCACCACCTGTAAGTGCAAGTGAGTGAAAGGCAATGCCATGCAACATCTCCCGGCATGGTACATGTAAATGCATGCTAAATTTGAGAAGAATCCGATGAGCATGCAGTTCTCAAGTTATTGGCCAAAAACAAATCTCAGTCATCAGGTGGCGTCACTTTCTGAGCAGAAGCGGATAACGCACTCCCAAGCAACATCTCATGGCAAGGTACAATGTATATGCATGCCTAATTTGGGAAGAATTTGATGAGCAGTGCTCAAGTTATTACCCGGAAACCAAATTTCGAGCAACATTTCAAAGCGTTTCAAAGTTATTGCTTGCAGCAGAAAAGAGCGGAAAGAACCCTCATGGTGCCACATACAGGCAGATCTTTCTGAAACGCAATACCAATCAACATCTTGTCACAAGGAATGCATATGCAACTAGATACAGTCGATCGAATACGATTGGAGGCATGCCTTTTGCATCTTTAGTAAAGGAAACATTCATAATTTGTGAAGAAAGTAAAAACGTAAAACTTAGGAAAACATCATTAACATGGCCCCATAAGATAACTTGAGGGTATCCACATACCAAATTTAAAAGAATCCATTAAGGTCCAACAATTACTGTCCGGAAATGCAATTTTACCTTGGCCCTCAGGTAGCACCATGTGTAGGCAGATAGGCATAAAAAATAATCCCAAACGAGATCTTGAAGCAAGATCCCTTGACATGGGAAACAGAAAATGTTAACTTGGCCTACAGGTGGTGCCACCTATGAGCAGATCGACAAGAAAAACAATACCAAGTGAAACCTTCAGGTAAGGTACATGTATACCAAGTTCATTATTAAGTATTAAAAAGTTATTGTCTGGAAACAATTTTAAATTTACCCCCAGGTGGCACCACCTATAAGTGGGTCGGCATGAAAAACAATGCCAAACGAGAAATTGAGGCGAGGTACCTACACACCAAATTTGGAATGAATCGGTTCAGGTTTTTAAAAGTTATTGTCTGCAAACACTTAACTTAGCTTTCAGGTAGTTCCCCTATCAACATGAAAAACATTCTCAAGCCAGATCTTGAGACAAGGTACCACCACACCAAATTCGGAAAGAATGCTTAAGGTTTTCAAAAGTTATTGTCTGGAGATGCAATTTAATTTGGCCCAAGGTGGCGCCACCCAGAAGCGGATTGGCAAGAAAAACAATTCCAAGCAAAAATATATACATGTAGACAAGGGATCCATTTACCAAATACAAAAACATGGGTCTGTGCCTGATAAATTGAAATCTTTTGGGGTTGCCATTATCCCAATATTGCAGACAACACACAAATTTCAGCTTCTGCCAAGATATATTGGAGATATATACATGTATGCTCAACCACAATATATGAGGGTCGGGCGAGGGCTAGTTTGGGAGATAGAGGGTGTGGCTCGGCGCCCAGGGGATGGGGACATGCTCTTCTTGAGGGTAGTGGTAGGTGTGCTGACATGAAAGCCATAGAAAGCTCCCTGTACATGAAACAACCACACTGACAACAATTTTGCACCCAATTCACTGTTTTTGGGGCAATTTCATACTTCAGGACCTATGTTGTCTGCTTTGGAATGTAACATATAATATAGCCATTTTCCCGGTTCAAATCGGTTATGGACTGAGATCCAGCTTGGACAAATAAATATATCCCATTCACTTAGGTTTAAACAAAGGGCCATAACTTTTGAAAATATAACCAAAAACAGAGTAACTTCACGCTGCATACCTATGGGTCACTGACCACATATCATGCAAATTTCATACTTGTTCATACAATAATTAATATTAACCGAGATCCAGACTTACAAATCCCAATTCACAAAGATTTGAAGAAAAAGGGCCATAACTCTTGAAAATATAGGCGAAATGTGGAGAAACTTCACGCCGCACAACTACAGGGCACGGACCATATATCCTGCAAATTTCATAATTGTCCATACAATATTAACCGAGATCCAGCCCGGACAAGTTCCAATTCACAAAGATTTGAAGAAAAAAGGGCCATAACTCTTTAAAATATATGCGAAACGTGGAGAAACTTCACGCTGCACAACTATAGGGCACTGACCACACATCCTGCAAATTTCATAATTGTCCATACAATATTAACCGAGATCCAGCCCGGACAAGTCTCGATTCATGAAGAATTCAGGAACAAAGGGCCATAACTTTTGAAAATATGAGCGAAACGTGGAGAAACTTTACGCTGCACAACTGTGGGTCACTAACCACATATCATGCAAATTTCATACTTGTCCATACAACATTAACCAAGATACAGCCCGGACAAGACCCATTCACAGAGATTTCAGAAAAAGGGACATAACTCTTGAAAATTATAACGGAACTCGAAAAAAAAACTCTACGCTGCACAACTACGAGCCACTGGCCACAGTCCATGCAAGTTTCAATCCTGTCCATGAAATATTAACCGAGATATTGCCCGGACAAGATATTCGGACGGACGGACAAAGCGATCGCTATATGCCCCCCCTCTAGTTAGGGGGGGGGGGGGCATAAAAAACAGGGGTTCGGTACTGCGGGGATTTCCCCACCAGTTATTTCATATTATACTTCTGAAATATAATAAGGTTCATGCAAAAGCTTTAGGGTAAATCATATGATGTGGAATAGAATGATTTCATAGCAAAGTTGAAGGATATTGCAAACAACACACAAATTTCAGCTTCTGCCAAGATATATTGAATACATGTATGCTCAAACACAATATATGAGGGTCGGGCGAGGGCTAGTTTGGGAGATAGAGGGTGCGGCTCGGCGCCCTGGGGATGGGGACATGCTCTTCTTGAGGGTAGTGGTAGGTGTGCTGACATGAAAGCCATAGAAAGCTCCCTGTACATGAAACAACCACACTGACAACTGCATGCCATCATCTATCACAGTCCGAAAAACCACAAGGTGGAATTCAATTCAATTCAGGAAATTGATCATATGCATAGTGTGCACCCAAACTTTAAGAACTCAGTTGTAATTAATATAGTAAGTTACACTGTGGACACAAATGGTTCCTGCAGAAGCTTCAGGGTAAATCATATGATGTGAGATACAATTATTTGATAACAAAATTGAAGAAAATGTTGTCCTTCATTTAAGACGACACGAAATTTTAAAAAACAGGGGTCCGGTACTGCGGGGATTTCCCCGCCAGTCATTTCATATTATATTTCTGAAATATAATAAGGTTCATGCAAAAGCTTTAGGGTAAATCATATGATGTGGAATAGAATGATTTCATAGCAAAGTTGAAGGAAATGTCCTTCATTTAAGACTACACAAAATTCAAAACTAACACGGGTTCGGTACTGCGGGATTCCCCTGCCAGTTATTTCATATTATACTTCTGAAAAAAAATATGATTCCTGCAAAAGCTTTAGTGTAAATCATATGATGTGGCATAGAAGGACTGGGCAGCAAATTTAAGAAAATGGTGTCCTTCATTTAAAGCGACATGAAATTTAAAACAGCGAGAAGCGGAAGAAAGAAGAACAAATGACAAACGCATTTAGGCATTTAGGGATGCCTAATTATTAGACAAAGCATTTGGAAATTATCGCTTGTGAAGAATTTGAATGGAAACCACGGACATGCACAGAAGATTGGAACAAGACCCAGTGGCGCCACCTACAGGCTGATCTTGCTGAAACGTAATACCAACAGACGTCTTGTCGCAAAGAATGCAGATGCCAAATTTCGGAGGAATCCGACAAAGCATTTAGGAGTTATCGCTTACGAAGTATTTGCACGGACATGCACTAAAGATTGGAACAAGACCCAGTGGCGCCACCTACAGGCGGATCTTGCTGAAATGAAATACCAAGAGACATCTTGTCGCAAAGAATGCAGATGCCAAATTTCGGAGGAATCCGACAAAGCATTTAGAAGTTATTGCTTACGAAGTATTTGCACGGACATGTCCGTGCATGCACGAACACATAGAAGCAAGACCCCAGTGGCGCCACCTACAGGCGGATCTTGCTGAAACGTAATACCAAGAGACGTCTTGTCGCAAAGAATGCAGATGCCAAATTTCGGAGGAATCCGACAAAGCATTTAGAAGTTATTGCTTACGAAGTATTTGCACGGACATGTCCGTGCATGCACGGACACATAGAAGCAAGACCCCAGTGGCGCCACCTACATGCGAATCTTGCTGAAACGTAATACCAAGAGACGTCTTGTCGCAAAGAATGCAGATGCCAAATTTCGCAAGAATCCGACAAAGCATTTAGAAGTTATCGCTTGCGAAGTATTTGCACGGACATGTCCGTGCATGCACGGAAACATAGAAGCAAGACCCCAGTGGCGCCACCTACATGCGGATCTTGCTGAAACGTAATACCAAGAGACGTCTTGTCGCAAAGAATGCAGATGCCAAATTTCGCAAGAATCCGACAAAGCATTTAGAAGTTATCGCTTGCGAAGTATTTGCACGGACATGTCCGTGCATGCACGGAAACATAGAAGCAAGAACCATTTTAAAGTCCCCGGCCGCGTTGCGGCGGGGGACAAAAACAAAAACAAACAAAAAACAAAAAGGAAAAATGTGGCAATTTTCAGAAAAATATGGCAACAAAATCAACCCCACAGAATTTTCCATTTGAGTTCCCCTTTAAGTCATCAAAATTATCAAGACTATTCAAGGTTGAAGAAGTCAGATGAGGGAACTATAAAATCCCGTGATACAAACAAATATTTAGATTATTTATTTATATATTTGGGAGTAATGGTACAATCTTATGATATGATTGGGCTTGACAAACCTAGGCTTAGTTTTTTTGTGTCGTAGCATCTAGCAAATAAGAAAATCGTACATAATATTTGAATAATCGATAAATATATTGACAGTCCCTTAATTATCATACTACATTATTCGATAATGTTTTGGAAGTAATTGTGATCATTGAATAGAATTGTGCAAATATTTTATGTAATTGAGTCGCATTTGACTGTGGCATATTACGTTACCTCATTTTTTTTTTAATTTGCTCCTCTGGACAGGTCCCGAAAAGCCCAGGCCAGATAGGGTTAACCCAGAATATATTTTAATCGATAATAACTGGTACATTTTCGACCTGGAAATGTAAGCTTATTGGTTCTTTATTGTATTTGTTGATCCATATTATCATATTTACACCAGGTATCAATAGATGAAAAACCCGCTGCATGTTATACACATCATGAGAACTATCAGGAGCGCACGCGGTGGCCTATGTGATGTGTACTTGTCGCCGCCACTGGGACAAGACAAAATTGCCAAACGATTAATCGGTGGAAAGGGCGCGTTAAATGTGATTATTCGTAATGTATCGTAATTGTTTCACTGTATTACAACAATCTGGTTATTAAAAGTGCATGCAATCCGCTTTTCAAACACTGAAGAACCCTCTCGGCTTCCGTATAAACCACCTCAATAATTGTATTATTCAGGAAACCGCAGGTGAGGATAATGAATTCTATAACCAAGGTAACTATTGAATACTGAATACCATGGTAACTATAGAATATCGAGTGTGGGACAGATCTCTGATTTAAAAAGAACCTGTTTTCAAACCGACAGTTTCACGAGAGTTGAACAATTAGTCAATGCAACTGCGCACAACCTGTTCTAAAAAAAGACCGTTTTTCTTTCTTTCATATCATAGCAAATTCTCACATTTACTTTAATATGTGTCACGTACTTGAGCGATTTTACCAGGACGTAACGTAGCTAGCGGTCCAGAGCAAATTACAATTCGAGCCACTCCGCTAACAGGTAGTTGATCACACAGGGACCAAACATGAAGAACGGTGTGATTTTTGCTGTCATATTGACCCTCGTTGGATGGCGTCCTGTGCTTGGGTACTGTCCACAAACCGCGATGGAAGCAAAGCAGGAAGCTCAACAATGTGTTGCTCCTTTGGCCAAAATTCTCGATCACTCGACCGGCGTTTCTCCAGTAGGAATACGGTCTTTCTGTCAAAGTTCGGCAACAGGCGTTGTAGACTGCATCGAGAAGTTGCTTGGGGATTGTGCGAGAGAAAACCCGGAAACCCGCCGATTGATAGCTCAGGGCATTGATCTGGATGCGTTTCGAAAGTCCTTCAAATACTTTTGCAACAACACGAACGTTCTCATCGACAACGTAGATTGTATTGACGGACAGGCCAGCTCGCTGACCTCGTGTGTGAAAGCGGTGTATACAAAATACGTCAAGAAGCTGAAATCATTGGAACAGGAAGCCTACGATCGTGGAGCGGCATGGCTATCCGATCAGATTATTCAGGCTCTTTGCATCTTCAACGGCCAGGCAGTCGACTGTTATGACTCTACTTTGAGGGGTACGTGTGGGGACAAGGTTGCCGATGTCTTTGTTGCCCTGATTGTAGCAGAAAAGCCACCTGGATGTTCAGGCCAGCCTGGTCAAGGAGTATCCATTGGGGAACACGTTCGACTGATGACGATCGTCGTTCTGCTTGTTATTGGTTTGATTTAAGTACAGACCTGGAGCTGAATGGACAAAAAAGACACGGACCTCCTGTTTCCTTCGCTGTCCACCTTCCTCATCATGGCCTTCGTCCATCTTTTTCTTAAGAAATCCTTGATCATTCAACAGATTCCAATGCTACTCTTGAAATGAACCAAAAAGAACGTCAGCAGAGCGTAGGATTCCAAGCGCTTTGTGTGATTGACACTTTCGATACGGTATTCATGTAATCTAGCGGTTTGCAAACTAGCTGAAAGACTCTAAGCTCTCTTTTCGGGTGGTTAAGCGAGTGGTACATTGTGCAAATTGTATATTTTGGTCGAATTTTCCGAAGACAAGGAAATTCGATCTCCCCGCAACCTCTCAACAAACAGTTGCTGTCGGCCCATAAAGATATGCTTGTACGCAGACGAAAACTTACCAACGTGTGTATTGTTTTAAACCGTCGCTGATGTAAGGCTTCTGTGTACGATGTTGTCGTTTCTCGGCACTACTGTTGTCCCACCAATACTGTGACTTATTTCAATATCGTGCTGAAATTTCGAGATGGTGAAAACTGTGGAACTGTGGAATAGCTGTATCACGTGATCTATGGCAGGGCCAGGAATTGATGACAATTTTTGGGGGGGGGGGGGTATAATTATGAAACTAGTACGCTAGCATAACATAAGAGAAATGAAAACTGGCTCAAGTATATATTTTACACAGAATTTAAATCAGTAATACAGGAGCATATATTTTGATAGCTCTTTGACCCTACCAAAATCTTTGTATATGGACTAAAGGACCACGTATGCTTAGGTCGGCCCAGAACAGGCGCGGTAGAAGTGCCAAAAATAAAATATTACATATACAAGAAATTGTTCAATTGACATGAAGTACAATATTATATTGTATACCCAGAAAAGTTTTAAGGCACTCAGTCTCATTATTCTCAAATAACAGGGCAGTGAAATAGTGTACCGGTACCGGTATTCGTGCAAAATCGTCAATTTTGAGCTTAAAACACTTCATATTTCTTTCTATAAACGTATGAAGATAAACGATAACCAAAACCAGCTTGGTACAGCATAATCCCTGTTCAAATAGGTAGTAGTAGACCAAATCTGGTTCTGGTTATCGTTTATCTTCATATGTTTACAGAGAACAATATAAATTGTTTTCACCTCAGAATCAACTATTTTGCACAAATGCACTACCGGTACTTTACGACCCTGTTACTCGAGAATCATGATACCCAATGCCTTCATTTTTTTCTGAGTATAAAATATAATATTGTACTTCATGCCAATTGGAGTGGAAGTATTTTATTTTGGTACTTCTGTGTTGCGCTGACCTGGGGCCATTTTTCCATCTAAAGTTACAAGGTCCCCACACACAATTCGGCAATGCAATGCAACCGAAAACATATGAGTATTGTTTCGATACAATACCGGACAAACAATGGGACAAAGTTTAGGACAAAGGAAAAGCTACAATTTGTTAGATCAATATTTTGCTGAGAATGTCATTTATGATTGAAAATGAGAAGTTCTAGTAAATAGATATGACCCTGCAATTAACATCATGTTCCAAACTACATTTGTATATCAACAGAAGTTCATATTTGATGGACCTCTGATATCAATGCTTCCACTGCGAATGATTCGGAGCTAATTAGCGGGAAAATTATGTGATTCTGTGGTACCCACTGTCATATATTTGTAGTTTGAATTATGTGTAGGCCTATGCATTGAGAATTTTAATATAACGTTCATGCACAGGACTGCAAGAGGGTTAATCTGTACTTTCAAACAATAACAATGCATATTTATATAAAAAAAATTGCAGCGTTTTCATGATTCACGTTTAGAATCATGGTCTATACTAAATATGCACCTGAATGGAAAGTTGTACGAAGCTTTCTTTTGAAGCCAAACAACTGAGACCGTTGTTGTTGCTGTTGTACTTTTTGAATGTAATCTTGAAAAATCGCAATATCGCACAATGTGACACTTCATCTATGTATCATTGAGGGTCTCCATGGTTGTATAAATTTGCAGCATATTACTGTGGAAAATTATTTAAAAATGTTGTCAACTTTGTCAGTCTTTGATTCAAAGATCTCTAAAATTTAGGAAATTAATATCTCCAATTAGATCTACGGAGAATAAATACGAAGCCTATGTTGTCCAGTTAGCAGTTATATTCAAAATATCGATTCATTGAAAGACTTAGCATTGGAAATTTCCATATTATGTGGATGTGTTTTATTATGCACCATAGTTTTTGCGGGAATGTAAAAATTAATTAATTGCGTTTTTTGCGTATAAAGAAATGTTGAAATCATGATCTGTTAAATACCCAGTTTTGACCAATTTAATCTGAAAATTTACACCAACATAGATATAACCCTCAACTTTTCCCGAAAAGCTTCCAACTGAGCGCACAGCATTTGATAAATGGATCAATATAGCATTTCGTGTAGTTTAATGAAATTAGTATATAATCTACAGAAAATAACATGTGAATATTCAGTCGACATTTGAAAACGACCCCTTAGTAACGTCAGCTTATGAGCATTAAAATAAATATTTCTATATGAATATTCATGGCTGATTGGTTTCACGCCTTAGTTTCATTTACTTCCACCGCTACATTATTTACATATACTTATATTTGCTTTTCTGTATGACATTGGCTGTAACAAATTATTATCAGTCCTTGTAACTGAATCTTGGTTTTGTTATTCCTATTGGAATTAATTTCAGTGCTTCTTTATTAGGTTTTTATACGCCCGTCAAAAGGCGGTCGTATTATGTGATGGCGGTTTCCGTCCGTGTGTCCGTCTGTCCGCCCGTCCGTCGTGTCCGGTCTATATCTGGAACAGTTCTCTATCTACAGTTCCAAATTTTGGTGAGTGGATACCCTACGGGGAGACGATGTGTCGTGTACCAAAACGAAGGTCGATGTCAGAGGTCAAAGATCACTGGCCTAAAGAACACGAAATCACTGAAGTGTTCGTGTCCGGTCTATATCTGTGAACCTTTTCTATCCAAAGTCGCAATTTTTCGTGAGTGGATACGCTAGGTGGAGACGATGTGTCGCGTATCAAAATTAAGGTCGAGGTCAGAGGTCAAAGGTCACTGTTGCCTAAAATCAGGAAATCATTGATCATTGAGTTTTCCACCTACAGTTCTAATTTTTGGTGAGTGGATGCCCTAGGGGGGGAACGATGTGTTACATACCAAATGTAGGTCGAGGTCAGAGGTCAAAGGTCAGTGTGACCGAAAAATCAGGAAATCATCAAAAATTTCTAATTTGTTTGTGAGTGGATTCAATAGGGGGAAATGAAGTGTCGCATACCAAGAAATAGGTCAAGGTCAAAGGTCACAAGGTCAAAGGTCAGGAAATTATTAAAAATAACATTTTTTGTGTCAGTAGATACATTAGGGGGACACGATGTGTCACATATCAAAATGAAGGTCAAAGGTCAAGGTCACTGTGACCCCAAAATTGTTAAAAATCATGATTTTTTGAGTCCATTGGGAAATTACGGGGAGTGGTTTTGTCATATATCAAATTTTCGATCCAGGTCAATAGTCAAGGTCACTGTGACCCAGAATCAAGGTCAAAGGTCAGTGTGACCTAAAAAACAGGAAATCATTAAAAATTACCAATTTTTTGTGAGCGGATTCAATAGGCAGAAATGAAGTGTCGCATACCAAAAATTAGGTCACGGTCAAAGGTCAGTGACCCCAAAATCAGTAAATTATCAAAAATTACATCTTTTTGTGTCAGTAGATAAATTAGGGGGACATGATGTGTCACAAACCAAAATGTAGGTCAAGGTCAAAGGTTAAGGTCACTGACCCCAAAATCGTGAAATTGTTAAAAATCATGATTTTTTGTGGAGACGGTTTGTCATGTACCAACATTTAGGTCAAGGTCACTGTGACTCCTTAATCAAAAAATCATTGAAAATTACTTTTTTGTGTCAGTAGATACATTAGGGGAACATGATGTGTCACGTACCAAAATGTAGGTCAAGGCCGAATGTCAAGGTCACCCGTGAGCCCCAAAATCATGAAATTCATAAAAATCCTGATTTTTTTTGTGTCCATTGATACAGGGAAGGTCACTGTGACCCAAAAATCAGGAGATTATTAAAAATAACTTTTGTTTGCCAGTAGATACATTAGAGGGACATGTGTTACATACCAAAATGTGGGTCAACGGTCAAGGTCACTGTGACCCCAAAATCAACAAATCATTAAGTCACATTTTCAGATGCCTGTCGAAGACGAGGTCGTGTAATGCGATGTTGCGTTCTGTCCATCCATCCATTAACATTTGCTGTCCATGCGATATCTCCAGTTTCGAGGTATGGATGGCTACCAAACTTTGAGTACCGGTATGTCTTACTCACATGGCAAAGAGGAGCCATAAATTTTTAGATCAATTTGTTAACGGTCAAGGTCACAGTCTCCCAAAACCGAATCAAGTTTATCTAACTCTATGTGTTAGGTTGGAATATTCTCTCCCCTACATGTACATGGAGTTGTCTCCCATGTTTGAAACAGCTACATTCAGTTAAACTGTTGTGAAATAAAAACCATACATTTACTAATTTAACAGGGAGGGTGTTCTTTATGAACTTCATACCTGCTTATTAACTCAAGTTTACTTCATCACTTTTTCCATCATGAGAAACATTTGCAGGAAAACTACTATTTTCATGTGTTTGACTATTGTCGATTTCAGTGTGGGATATGTGAGCTCTCAGCTCTTGCTTCAGGGTTAACTAGTTACCAAGAGTTGAGCTCATTTTAGTTTATCATTCACTATCAGATGTGATATATGTTACATTCTCAGAAGCACAAGGCTATCAAGGTTATTAAAACAAGGCTATTAAACAACCTTGAAATTTCGACCAATGTAATTCCAGATAAACGGGCGTATATTGAAGCCCCTTGGGCTCTTGTTATTATTTGACATCTTTAATTTTGTATTCCCATGCTATATTTCAGTACTTCATATAAAGTCATAATAAAATTTTATATCATTTTAAATAATACGTTCTAGTGTCTCGTTTTATGAAATCATTAGTAGAGACGTTTGTTTCAAGGATACTTCTACATAAACTCCCAAACCGTGTTTTACACATGTTGTTATCAAGTGATTTTTGTCTAAACTAGATACACAGGAGGTTACTAGGCTGTGTATCTAACAACACCTTAAACTCTTGTTCCCGAAAGTAGGCCTATCAAAATATTAAGATATATATTTCAATGGAATAATGAATTTAGAGGTGGGGGTGGTATGTGCAGGAGGATATGTCAACGGGGGTGTCTGTACCTCAAACTGTCACAGTGTAAATTTTCGGCTATCGCCCTTAGTATTAGTAAAAGCGTATATAAAGGATACTTGACCTTTGACCTTAGTTCCGTGTCCGGTCGCGTGACCGGAAGGGACTATCGACCTCTGCGCATGCGCACAATACCACAATATAAAATTGCTGCGCAGGGTCGAAGGTCACTTCCGGTCGCGTGACCGGAACCGAACGTGACGTAACAAAGGTGGAAGGTCAAGTGCCCTTTATATACGTTTTCAAAGGGATCGAGATGCGTCTACGTGCCCTTTTGGAACCTGGGGCATTCCGTAAACTGGTTAACTA
Source organism: Hanleya hanleyi (assembly GCA_036873755.1). Lineage (NCBI taxonomy): Eukaryota > Metazoa > Mollusca > Polyplacophora > Lepidopleurida > Hanleyidae > Hanleya > Hanleya hanleyi. Next base: position 26,818 of record JAVTVY010012349.1, read on the forward strand.
AGGAATACAAAGAACCAAATCACATTGTAGTCACCAGCGCAGTAAGGGTGCGCCTAACAGGACCATCCTCCCTAGGATAGTGTGGGGTGAGGAATAGGGCTGCGCGTGCGCAACCGGAGTGGAACCCTGTACGAAGAACCAGTGGGTTTAGAGATATTGGGATTTCACCAAATGAGTCGTCTGGACCCAGGCTTTTACCCTAGAGCAATGTAAAATGAAGACTAGTGACTGCGCTTGTGCAACCGGAAGGGGAACCCTGTACGGAGAACCATTTGGGGCTAGAGACATGGGAATTTCACCAAATGAGTCGCGTGGAACCAGGCTTCCGCACTCGAGTAATGTGGGGTGAGGGCATAGGTCTGCGAATGTGCAAGCGGAAGTGGAACCCTGTACGGAGAATCAATGGGGCTAGAGACATGGGCTTTAGCCCCATTGATTCTCCGTACAGGGTTCGCCCCATGTTGAGGTATTTACGCCATCAGACGTTGTGTGAAAGTTTGTCATTTACTTGCCGACGGGCGGTGGTTCTCTCCGGGTACTCCGGCTTCCTCCACCAACCAAACTGACTGTCCCCATATGGGTGAAACAACCTTGAGTGTGACATTAAGCCCAATCACCCCCCACCGTCCCCTCCCCTTGATGTTCATTCATTAACATCAGAGTTATTTGTTTGACGTGGTCCGTAATCAAAGCTCCCGAGCTAACGTATTAGTCCTACAATATCGTGCATAAAATGGGTCATTTGTGCACTTTGAGTTTAAAGCAAGATTATCACCAACAGTATACATGAATAATGGACTACGGTAGAAAGCAAGATCCCGATATCTTACAAATACGTCTTGTGTTACGTCAACAAAACGTAACAGAAAGATGTGTGAAGTCAAGGATTAACAATCAAATATATATTTACAATACTAAAATCATATGGAATTTAAGTAAGGTTAATGCAACAAATAAATGTGTGAAATATAGTCTTACTGTTCAATGCTATAACGATGTGCACTTTACAGTCCTTGTTGACGCGCACAAATCACTCTTCTGTATAATGGTAATCCAACACTGATGAGTTATACACAGTCCCAGTGAATGTCCAATTACAAGAGTCTGGTCCGTCATTCATAATTCAGCCGTCGTCCATTAGAGAATATCCGTGTCCATAATCCAAAGACCTATTCCATATTCCATATAACGGTATTAGCACCAAATTCAAAAAGACAATCATAGTATACATAATCATAGGCTTGTTTCCTGCAAGAGAGAAGCGGTCAACAGTTTTCAATGATGCCGGCAAGATATCATGATGTTCCAAAAATATCAAATCCGTATCGCTGATCAGTATTCTTAATCCATAATATTCGTTGTAAAGTCGTCATCTAAAGAATGATGTATCTCAGACACGCTTTGATTGTGACAGAGTACCATGAGGATCTTGAAGTACATGGGTTCATACGGCCCCTAGCCCTGGGTTAAGCGGAATTAGACACAAGTTACGAAACGTAACGCCATAGATCTTGCACGCTACGCTCGTATTTTGCTATCAGCATGCGATATGTATCGCCAAATTTGAGAAACTTTGAGTGGAGGCGCTTGGTGGTCTAGCCCTGTTTTATAAGTTTCTGCAACAATGTTTTGTGACGTTGATTAAAATCGTCACATTTAACACAGGATCTAGCAAATGCTACTAGGCGTGATATGTATACGCCATATGCAGGTCCCACTGGAATATTACTGTCCAGAAAGGGATAGTTTACCATGTCGAAATTGTAATCATCTCTTTTGTCATACAGTCGACGAGAGAGAAGGCCCGCTTCATTTTTATAGAGATATATGTCTAAATATGATGTGCCCGTAGGGTTATCTGTAGTTTCCTTCAAATCCAGTGAAGGTGGATATATATCCTTCACTGCGTCATTTATATAGCGATTATCCACAGCGAGAAGATCGTCTATATAGCGTTTGGTGAATGAGAAGGAACGGGCTTTGAATGGATCGGTTTTTGAAAGCGCCTGCATATAGTCATATTCATAAGAGAACATATATAGGTCAGCCAACAGGGGCGCACAATTAGTACCCATTGGAATACCAATATGCTGCTGATATATTGTATTGCCAAATTTCACATAAATATTATTAATGAGAAATTCAAGCAACTCTATAAACAAAGAAACATCCCATGAATGATATCTCCTGTATGTAGTAGAGCTAAAGAATGCTTTATGGCATCCGACATTAATATTTCTGCGGTCAGTTTTCTTGAACACAGATACTATTAATGAACTTAGACGGTCAATAAGGTCCTGATGAGGGATTGTAGTATAGAGAGTCGATGGTAATACGGTAAGTGACCTTTAGCATCAAGTTCTTCCGTAAGACATTTTGAGTTTTTCAATATCCTCATACATTCAACGTCAGAGTTTTTAGAAATAGTGGCGCAATACCTTTCCCAAAATGTTTACCTCCTGAAGGGCCGTCGTTAGCAGGGTTGAAAGAAGCTTGGTGGTGCAGCTTCTAGAACCAGCTATGAATCTAGCTTTGTATGGTGATTTATGCATTTTGGGGGTCCAGTATACTTCTGGTATATCATTATGTTTGGTTGCAATACAAATACCTCTTTCCTTGAGAAACGTTTTGTCATTGTTCCATCAATATCCGATGGTGTCAACAAATAGCGTAGACCATGCAGCAGACAACAGTCAATACACAGGAGTAAGTAATCCAGCAGTCCGTATTTACAGGCTCACATAAAAGTCGGTTTGAATTCCTTCCTGAATGACTGACTGAGCGCTATTTATACTCTATGGGGTATTCCAGACCATCTACCAATTCAAGAAGCTTCTAGAATACACATTACTACCGTATCATCTGAACTAGATAGCTCTAAGTGGCTGGCCCACATAATAGTACGTAAACAAGCTTGCGTCTGCCGTAGATTCCAGAAACATCCACAATGTCTAATAATAGACTACAATACCATGACACTTGTATCCTTATTTTTTGTACAGGTGTAGCACATAAGCTGATCAATTGCATGACTTGGTTATTCCTTTGATTGTCTTCATAACATGGCCACCATATACAATATGGCGTCGGAATTATATTCTCAAAATTACTAAACAAGTTCGCCACACCCCTCCTTTTGCGATCGCCTGTAGACGTAAGATTTAACTCCCTTGATTGTCCACCACGTGGCGTGACCTCCGCGCATGCACCCTTGAGTCTCGTGCCTTTTCCCTTCTGTGCCATAAGACGTGTTATGTTAAGGCCAAAGCAGAGGAAAGGTTGGGTTGGGCTGATTTCTCGCAGGTTTGATATGATAACAAATACCAACATTGTTTATAACTCTATTTGTGTCTCAAATCTTCACGTGAGGTTGGATAGGGTGCTGACCTTAATAGTCGCTTGCTCATGACAGAGCACGACCTTGAATGATCTTAATTCTGGTACCATTGTAATTCCCAGATAGTTTCCATGTCGTATAAAAGCGTAGGGAATTCAAGGAACGGGAAAACGGGGAGAGGCGGATATTGTGCCGCCCAATATGCGGTTTGCTATACGCCAGACTGTCAGGTCTTCATCATCATATTGCCTTGTTCCTTCTTCACAACAACGTTTTAGTTGTCATGCCTACCGAGTCTTCGGGTTCTGCCTGCTTGATCGTTCTTGTTGGACCCACCCCACTACCTCACCCTTTCTTTTGTGCTGGAACTAACGGATAACCTTTTTGGCCGCTACCAAAGGGTCACGCAGATAAAACTTCCATAATGTCGAGTTGTTGGTCCAAGCACATGCTTCCACGATATCCTTGACTGCTAAGTCCTTCCACAGAGGCCAGGACTTGGCGATAGCCCTGATTTCGTGTGTCGAAATCGTCGATAGTAGAGCAAAGGCATCAATGGCACGTTGGTAAGTCCATTGAATGATTTTCTTCAACCAAGAGGCGATCGAATTTCTCGTAATATCTGCTGATGCGCCAGTTGCAGTGATAAAAACAGAAGTCGACTAGAGCCCCTTGACGGGTATGTGCGTTGCACATAATGCCACAAGGTTCGTACTGGAAAAGAAGTATATCCTCTTCTTGATCGCCGACAAAGAACGTGAGGGCCGGAATTTGATAAAGTCTCTGTTCACACTGCCCTCGACGTGTTGGTTCATTCTTCGCAATGATCTCCAGCATTGGTCGAAAGGAGACTCTTGACCAATCCGCTGTGCAAGTTAGTGACGTTATCTCCACGGCGTGAATCTCAGAAATCCTTGTTTCCAGGGCGACGGCTGTCAGACACGCTGTCTTATATGATAACGCCTTGATTGGTGAGTCTTCTAACGACTCAAATGGTGGTTATAGCAAGGCACTCAGCACCACTCCTAAGTCTCATCTCAGAAACTGTTGTCGAGGTCGAGTCCGACGAGACTAAAAAGCAAGTGACCTTAAGAAATTTTGTCATGCTGTCATGACCAATGTTGATACATGAGGTTAGCCTAAGGATCCGAGAAAGCGCTGAACGGTATCCCTCTGTAGCGACTGACCGTAAACTCCGAAAATGATGCAAATGGCGGAGAAAGTCTGCCAGTTATGGAACAGTGGCTGTATCACCATCCTGTGAAGGAGTTCCGCTTGGACTAGCACAGACGAGGTGTAGAATCCCTGTTTACCGCTGCCATAGCCTCCCTAATTTCTTCTGGAAATCCATAACTTGCGAGTGCATCCTTGACAACCTGGCGCCGTGAATAGTTGAACCATAGTAGTAATATAAGTTGAAATTCGGTCGGATTGGCCTACTTTCGTGAAGGTCACGTGACGATCACGTGTAATGGTGCGCAAGGGTCAAAGGCCACATCAATGGAATGTACGTCATCAAACCGGGTCCCCGACAATATCGCAGCACTGTGCCCAGCATAAATGGCAAGTGGGGAACCCTCAGTTTCTCAACAGAGCCATACAGCGGGAGAAGGGAAAGGGTCCCAGCGGGAGTCACATCCCACAGGCCAAGGTTGAAAATATCCTAATATATCTACCAGACGACAGATCACTATGCCGCTAGTGGAACAGGACGTGAGGGGTCTCGAAACCATTGGATGAAATTTTTTGAAAAAAGTCACTGTGCGTACGCGCATTGGGCAAGTAGCGCTGGGGTGGACGTTTCTGGGTCTAGGTGGATCACTAGTGGCCCGATGGGGTCGAGTGAGGTGTCATCGTGAAGCACTAGTAAGCATCCGACTGGATGGATTTGACGTGGAACTAACGTAATTCTGCGCAGTAGAAAAATGGGCATGGGAAGGGACGTTTTGGAGTCGAGGGGGACCCCTGGTGGTCCGATTGTGTCGTAGGAAGTGTCAAAGCGAAGCGTTCCTCCAGGGCGATCAATTCATGGGTGGGTGCCTGTAAAATTAGGATTGGGGCAGAACCTATAAAAAGTGAAACACGGACTTTACCCCTAAAATAGAGAAAAACCCCATCAACCAGGTCTAGAGAGGATAACATCGCTTCCCAGCGGCTCGAGGCCTGGCGGGAGAGGCAGGGTGGCTTAGTGGGCGTATGTATAGTTAGGATTGGGTTTGAACCTATAAAACGCGAAACACGGACTTTACCCCTAAATAGATAAAACCCCTATCAACCAGGTCTAGAGAGGCCTGTGGAGTGAGGAAGGGTGGGTGAGTGGGTGTATGTAAATTTAGGATTGGGTTTGAACCTATAAAAAGCGGAACACAGATTTTACACCTAAACCATGAGGAATCATGGATGTTTTGGGATCCACTATTGGAACGAATGTGGGCGTGGGCGATGTCATAGTGTAGCATTCGTGGGGGTCCATCCGACTGGACTAGTGTGTCCTCCGTTTTCAACATTCTGCGCATGCGCAGACAGGGAATTGTGGGAAAAGGACGTGACGTAAAGACCTCAAAAAGTTGTCTTTGTCATATAATCTCATGTTAAATATTTTCATCAACATTTGATTTGGCTATATAGCCTACTGTAAATTTGTGAAGAATTTGAACTGAATATGCAGAGCCAGAAGTGAAGTCAGAAAGTTTTCTGTGTACGCTTATAGGCTTTGCCTATTTCATTTTATAGCTATACGCTTTGCTAAACAGGTATGGTTTTTAATGTACCGCTTGTATTCAAAAGCAACATTCCGCGTCTGTGTTATCCTCATTCAAAAACTGACAATAGCACAGCAGCAAAAAATAAAAATCCCATTCACTATAATGTGTGTCACATGTTTGAGTGGATCTACCAGGAAGTAACTCACTGATGCAGAGAAAGTTACGATTCGGGTCACTTCGTTAACAGTTATACATGGAGCAGACTGGTAGGTCGTACAAGGACAAAAAATGAAGAGCGGTGTTGTTTTTGCTGTCATATTGACCCTCGCTGGTGTTGTTTTTGCTGTCATATTGTCCCTCGCTGGATGGCGTTCTGTGAAAAGGGCCTGTCCAGAAACTATGACGGAAGTAAGGCAGCTAATTCAACAATGTTTTGCTCCTGTGGACAAAGTTCGCGACCACTCGAAGTACGGTGGTTCAGAAGCAGTACGGTGGTTCAGAAGCAGTACGGTGGTTCAGAAGCAGTACGGTGGTTCAGAAGCAGTACGGTGGTTCAGAAGCAGTACGGTGGTTCAGAAGCAGTACGGTCGGTCTGTAAAGAAGAACGTGTTTTGGAATGCTTCGAACAATTGGTTAGGAATTGTGAGAGAGAAAACCCGGGAGTCATTGAAAGAATTAATGTGGCTGAACTTCGAAAGATTTTCATGAACTATTGCTAATGGTTGAAACAGGAAGACAACTAATTCTGGAACGGCATCGCTTAAGCTACGTACACATGTATACGATTATCCGATAACGACAATGCGGCAACGACAATACGGCAACGGCAAAAAAATCGATCGTAGGAAAATGAATTGGTCCGTACACATGAATGCGTAACGATTACGACAATGCGATAAGACTATCCGGCAATGCGACACGATTATCCGTCTATTATTGGAATCGGTTCTGGAGCGACTTTTTGCCGTTGACGGTCAGAAGTCGTGCGGTTTTATGACGTCACAACAGCAACACACGCGCTTTTTAGGGCTTGCATTCTCGTCTCGCGAGACTCCCTACTGCGAGAAAGAGTCTCACGTGTAAATGGGAGCCATCCCCCCAAAATTTGGGGGGTGAGTAGGCGGCGTATGATTATCTGGCTTGTCACTGACCTGCTGACTCCGCCGAGTTAGAAGCGAATTGCTAAACATAACGTGGGCTATATAATTGGGAAATGACTCTTTCCGTTTCGGAGCATATCAATCGCGAACAAATTATTGTCGGTATGTATACTTGGCCGTGAAAGCGAGTTATCTAATACAGGAAGTAGTTCGCGGGTAGACACGGCTCGCTTTGAGAATGATGTCATGCTGCCTCGCTTTGAGATTGCAGATTCAAAAATGTCACCAGTTTACATGAGAGTCGCTTTGGTCTCCCGCGGGTAGACACGGCTCTCTTTGAGAATGTTAGGGCTTGTAGAGGTCAGTCGTCCATTGCGGTAAGAAATGTTCTCATGCCGCATCCGCTTTTATACTTATAGCCGTAGTCATGTGTACACCAAAAACGCATTACCGTTGTCGTTGCCGTTGCCGTATTGTCGTTGCCGCATTGTTGTTATCGGATAACCGTACACATGTGTACGTAGCTTGACTGTGAAGGTTATGAAGGGTCTTTGCACCCTCAACGGCCAGTTAATAGTCGGCTGTTATGGCTCTTATTTGAGGTGTATACGTGTAGAGATAGGCTTGTCGATGTCTTTGTTGTCTCGGTTGTAGCAGAAAAAAAAACACCTGGATATTCAGGCCAGTCTGGTCAAGGAGTGTCCATTGGAAAAACGTTCGACTGATGACTATCGTCGGTCTACTCATTATTGGCCCGATTTAAGTACAGAACTGGAGAAAAATGGACAATATAGACACGGATCTCTTGTTTCCTTCGCTGTCATGGGATGAGCGCAATAATAAAAAAAAATCAAATACAATTTTAACCGAATATAACACATCAGTAGCCAGACAAAAAATCTGGCTGAGTGGATAGCACACCGAGCTCGTGATCGATAGGTCCCGGGTTCAACATTCACATATTTTAATATGATAATATATATATGTAGAGTGATTTTTAATATATCTAAAATATGACACGTAGAACCAATATAATATTTTGATGTAATATCACCTGCGTGCGGCCAGATAACCCGTGCACTTCCGATGATCCTGCGTGTGACCGGATAACCCGCGCAGGCGTTTCCCGAGCATGCGTGCGGCCGGATAACCCGCGCGCGGCCGGATGACCCGCGTAGGCGTGCGGCCGGATAACTCGCGTGCGGCCGGGCCGGGGGGGGGAGGGGAATCCCCATGTCAGTACATGTCTAAGCATGTACATCCCAGGGTCCATACATGCATTCCATGCATTTTTTCCTGTGGGACTACTTTCTGTCCGCGGAGGCAGACCACATCACCGCCAGACCGCATCACCGTGGAGGAATTTGAGGTCAAAGGTTGCCGGAACTATAGTGCACTGGACCTGCGCTATGACCTGCAACAATTGGAACTCTTCTGTGTTGGAGGTAGTTTGTGGTCTCTTGAGCTGGTGGCGCCCTCTGGCGGATGCAAGATTTATCTCCACCGGCAAAATATGACCTTAAATCACGTTTCTATACTACTCACGTTTTTGTTGTTTTTTATTGATGTTCTCAAATAAAAACAAATGAGATCTCATCCAAAACCCAAACTAGAGTGTTTTCTGTACAATAGGCTCGTTATTCCCTGCCTCTCAGCCGTCTGAGGATGTGGCCTATATGAGTTCAAATGTAGCCAATCAATATATAATTGATACCAATATACGCAAAAATTGTCTAACGAATGAACTAAAATCATTAATATATTTCTGTGATTCTCATGCCCTTAATGGGTGCTTTGATTAGCTAAATAAAATCTATTCTATTCTATGCCCCAGAAAACAAACCAATGCAAGAGCGCTGCAGTGAAATAGAGAGTCAATGAAATCACCCTAATAAGCAAATACATGTTTTGGTCTAGGTTAGGAGCGTGCATAATAGTTCAGTCACGGGATATTCAGGTTCCGGCGTCTCAGTGCGCATGCGCAGAACAAAATAAATACCCGGCGCATAGTGGGTGTGCGCAGGTGTTTCTGCGCAAGTGTATGACGTCACTTCCGGTATGCGTGAATCGGGCGTGTGTATTCCTTCGCGGTTATGCGGTCTGGCGGTGATGCGGTAGTGGGGAGAACTTCTCGCGGACAGAAAGTAGTCCCAAATGCAAATACGCAGGTTTTCGTGAGAATCATCTGGAATGTTCGGCAATCTCCAGGGGCCCCTAGTGGACCGATTGGGTCGAGTGAGGTGTCAAAGTGAAACGCTCCTCCAGGGCCATCAAGCCATGGGTGGGTGCATGTAAAATTAGGATTTGTCCCGAAGATATAAAAAGCGGAACACGGACTTTACCCCTACAGTAGGGGAAAACTCCTATCAACCATGTTCAGAAAGGCTAATATCGGTCTCCGGGCTTATCGGGGCCTGCCTATCAGGTCATGGGTGAGGGAGTGGGTACATGTACAATTAGGATTTGTAACCGAAACTATAAAAAGCGGAACACCCCTATCAACCGTGTCCAAAAGGGCTAATATCAGTTCCCGGGCTCATCGGGGCCTGTCTATCAAGTCCTGGGTGGGTGCATGTAAATTGAGGATTCGGCCCCGAAAATTTAAAAAGCGGAACACGGACTTTACCTCTACAATAGAGGGCCTGATTCGCACATTTGTATCTATACGGAAAAATTCCTGTTTGGGGTATGGGGGTGGTCATTTTGGGGGGATTTTACTATGGGTTGCTTGGTATTGTTTTTCACGTCTCACCACGAAAAACACGATGGGAATGGTCTCGAAGTTAAGCTGTGAAATTTTTCGAAAAGTTCACGAAGGTCTGGATAGGCCCATAGGCCCATACTGGCTCAGTGGATAGGTCCATACTGGGCGAGTTTATGCTGGGTCGACATCGGGCCTTACAGACTAGTCTTTTGTGTTAAATGCCGTCATTTTCATCTGACGACGATACAGCTCACCAATCCCCAGTGTACGAGTTGTCACAGCGAAACAGCTCACCAATAACCGATATACGAGTTGTCAGTGCAATTCCATCATAGCTCTCTATATTTGTATTTTATACCGCTTATGCCGGTGCTAGGGGCCGTGCGGTCATATCATCCAAGTTGCCACACGCACAGGTACAATACAAGCGTACCTGAGATACAACACACATCACGAATCGTTAGATTCTTGGTATGTGCTTTAGAATAGGTTAAGCGAAAGACTATAATGTGAAGTCATGTGGCTCTGTCAGTATGTCGACACGTCTTCCCACTTCCCTTATATGTGTTGTAATTCACACGTGTTCATTGCGGTATGGGTTGTTTGGTCTTGGTTTTCACGTCTCGCCACGTAAAACGCGATGGAAGGGGTCTCGAAGTTAAGCGATGAAAGTTTTTTAAAAGTTCACGGAGGTCTGGATAGGCCCATAGGCCCATACTGGTTCAGGGGGATAGGTCCATACTGGGCAATTCACACATGTTCATTGCGGTATGGGTTGTTTGGTCTTGTTTTCACGTCTCACCACGTAGAAGACGATGGGCGGGGTCCCTAAGCTAAGCGGTGAAAGTTTATGAAAAAGTCACTGTGCGTATGCGTAGTGGGTAAATAGCGCTGGGTGGACGTTTTGGGGTGTAGGTGAGCCCCTAGTGTTCCGATGGTGTCGTATGAGGTCTTATTTTGAAGCTCTCGTGGAGGAGCATCCGACTGGACTAATGCATCGTCCGTTTTCAATATTCTGCGCATGCGTAGTCTGGCCGTAGTATAGAAAGCAGGCATTTTGGGGGTACGTGGTGGTGTGTTTGGGGTAGAGATGGACCACTATTGGTCCATTTTTGTGGTTTGGTGGTGTGGGTTCTGCGCAAGTGTGTGATGTGTGATGTCACTTCCGGTTTCTATGACCACACACTACCTCCAAACACAGAAGAGTTCCAATTTTTTCTTAGACCTCAGACGTATGGAATGCATGTACTGACTTTCAACATCCGGGTTTCCAACCGCATTTATGGAATGCATGTACCGTCTTACATCCGGAACCTCTTCAACATCCGGGTTTCAACATCCGGGGTTTCCCACCGGGTTTTCCCCGGCCCGCCGCCCGCCCGCACGCCTGCGCAGGTTATCTGGCCGCACGCAGCGGGCGGGTTATCCGGCCGCATGCCTGCGCGAGTGAATTTCGGGTCAAAAGGTGAAAGGTCACATCCAGGTCAAAAGGTCAAAGGTCCCCGTCTGGCAATGTTCTGCCCTCTCCGGGCCAATAGATAGCCTTTATCCGCCCTCCCGAAGCACCCGTGGAATGCACAGGGTCCCCGACAATATCACCAGCACTATGCCCATGTTAAATCTGCCAGTGGGGAACCCTCAGAACAGTATAGGCACGACAAAATACATGAAATCACGGAACTTAAAGTAATAAACTTAATATATAGGTGTTGGTCGAGTCTCCGCTCGCCGTCTTCCTTGTCTTTACCCGCACATCGAACCTCTATCGTTTTTTCACTCCACCTTTTACTCTTGTAACTTGCCATCTTCCTTCCTCACCAAAATATTTGTGCTGGAATGCCCGCTCTTAACTTAGACCAAAACATGTACTTGGCCTGTGGGGTGATTTCATTGGCTCTCTATTTTACTGCAGTGCTCTTGCTTTGTTTTCTGGACATTCATTGGTTACATTTGGACCCATCCAAGGCCACTGATTGGCTACTTTCTCAGCCCATGCATTGACTGGCCAGTTTGGTTAAAATTCGAATCCCCACATGTCTGTTCAAGCATTGGGCATTCATGGTCGCTTGTTTTATGCTCACACAGAAAACACACAAGACAGGGGTTTGGGTGCGATTCCACTTTGGGTTTTTCAACAATAAATAACAACAACAACGTGAGAACAACCACGTAAAAACTGAAGCCCAGAACAAGGGGCTTGTACATCGAAATCGATAGAACTTAAGCCCAGAACGGGGCTTGTACATTGAAATGATTGGCGGCCCAGTCATATACGAGTACATCTCGGTCCTCGGCCTTGGGGTATTCGTCAAACATCTGTACTATGGTAGATAATGTTCTTCCCCGGCATCGATGGTACAGGTAAAACAAGCAATATTATCCGCACACGCTACTGGTCAGGCTTTGCAACGCTTGACTGTTCCAACACCACGTCTCTGTGCCTTGATCCATGAAGTCTGTTAAATCGGGATGGAGGGGTGGCAGGACGTACGGGTCAAAGTATTCGCTCTGCTCTTCTGTCAAGTACACGGCCACCCAGTGTTGACCGGGCCGATCCATCGGGTCCGTGTTGAGAACGTGAGCAACAGGATAAACACGGTCTAATGGGAACACATCTCGGGCGAACACCCCTTGAAAGACCATACGTGTCCCTGGGTCATTCTCCAGCACGGTGGTTATCTGGTCTGTATCCATATTAGGTGGCAAAGTCACACAGGACGTTGCGCGCCTTGACCACTTGAATGATGTTGTCAAACTCGGCGTAGCAGATCACATTGACGGTGGTCCGGGGGGCTTGTGCATAGTGGATTTCCAACCATAAATTGCCTCGCTTGGCCAGGGCCAGCTGATGGTCGTTCTCTAAGGTGGAAACAGATCGAAACAGAACAACGTGTATCCGTTCGCGTAGTCCTCCCGACTGATCATATTCTCTTCGTCCTGGTTGAATTGACCGGTGGCTGTAAACAGGCTCTGATAGACTCGAATGAAATTCCCGAGCCCAAAGTTCGGTGTTAAGCCCGTGGCTGGGACCTGTTGTCCGTCAACATGCAGGGCCACAAAATTGATGCCGAAATGTTTAAAGTCAAACGGGGTCTCTGGGTAGGCTCCGCTGAAAATGGTATTTTCCACACAGGCCAGCACCAATCGTTTGGGTAGTTCCCCCAGGAACAGGTTTTCTTTGTTGGCGCTCATATTTCCAGCAGGCACAGAGAATACTTTGGCTTGCATACGTCGGATAGGGTACTGGCCCGGTTTTGTTTCCAAGGCTTTGATGTGTCCCAATTGAACGGCTGGATTCGGTTTCACTTTTAGGACATACACCAATCCCCAGTGTACGAGTTGTCACAGCGACACAGCTCACCAATTACCAATATACGAGTTGTCAGAGCATTTCCATCATAGCTCTCTAGATTTGTATCTAATACCGCTTATGCCGGTGCTAGGGGCCGCGTGGTCATGTCATCCAAGTTGCCACAAGAACAGTTACAATAAAAGCGTACCCGAGATACAACACATATCACGAGTCGTTAGATTCTTGGTATGTGCTTTAGAATAGGTTAACCAGGTAGTCATGTGACTGTCAGTATGTCGGCACCTCTTCCCACTTCCCTTATATGCGTTGTAACTTTTACCTGTATATGGCGAGATTCTGCTAGTGGACGTTTCGTCCCCGAGGTCCGCCCCATGTGCAGACCTTTTGGTCTTTGACATATGTCGGCATTGTGGGAAGTTGATGCTGGGTCGACGTCGGAACTTACAGAGTATTCTTTCGTGTTAAATGCCGTCTTTTCATCTGACGACGATACAGCTGACCAATCCCCAGTGTACGAGTTGTCACAGCGACACAGTTCACCAATTACCAATATACGAGTTGTCAGAGCATTTCCATCATAGCTCTGTAGATTTGTATCTAATACCGCTTATGCCGGTGCTAGGGGCCGTGTGGTCATGTCATCCAAGTTGCCACAAGAACAGGTACAATAAAAGCGTACCTGAGATACAACACATATCACGAATCGTTAGATTCTCGATATGTGCTTTAGAATAGGTTAACCAGAAGACTATACTGTGAAGTCATGTGACTGTTAGTATGTCGGCACCTCTTCCCACTTCCCTTATATGCGTTGTAATTTTTACCTGTATATGGCGAGATTCTGCCGGTGGACGTTTCGTCCCCGAGGCCGTGCTAGGGGCCGTGTGGTCATGTCATCCAAGTTGCCACAAGAACAGGTACAATAAAAGCGTACCTGAGATACAACACATATCACGAATCGTTAGATTCTTGATATGTGCTTTAGAATAGGTTAACCAGAAGACTATACTGTGTAGTCATGTGACTGTCAGTATGTCGGCACCTCTTCCCACTTCCCTTATATGCGTTGTAATTTTTACCTGTATATGGCGAGATTCTGCTGGTGGGCGTTTCGTCCCCGAGGCCCGCCCCTGTGCAGACCTTCTGGTCTTTGATATATGTCGCATTGTGGAAAGTTGAAGCTGGGTCGACATCGGGCCTTACAGAGTAGTCTTTCGTGTTAAATGCCGTCATTTTCATCTGACGACGATACAGCTCACCAATCCCCAGTGTACGAATTGTCAAAGCGACACAGCTCACCAATTACCAATATAGTTGAGAGTTGTCAGAGCATTTTCATCATAGCTCTCTAGATTTGTATCTAATACCGCTTATGCCGATGCTAGGGGCCGTGTGGTCATGTCATCCAAGTTACCACAAGAACAGGCACAATAAAATCGTTAGATTCTTGGTGTGTGCTTTAGAATAGGTTAACCAGAAGACTATACTGTGAAGTCATGTGACTGTCAGTGTGTCGGCACCTCTTCCCACTTCCCTCATATGCGTTGTAATTTTTACCTGTCTGTATATGGCGAGATTTTGCCGATGGATGTTTCGTTCCCGAGGCCCGCCCCTGTGTAGACCTTTTGGTCTTTGATATATGTCGGCATTGTGGGAAGTAGATGCTGGGTCGACATCGGGCCTTACAGAGTAGTCGTTCGTGTTAAATAGTCCATATAGCTGCGTGCATCGCATTCGTAAGGTACTTTCGTTATACAAAGTTGGGAGAACGTGCTTGTCGGAAATGAAGTGTCAGTATCACTTTTCTTCGTTCGAATGCGACCGGTCGTCCCGTGTCATCTCTTATATCCACCGCGATAATGTTGATGTCGGGTTGTCGTACGGGTAGGTAGAGCATGTGAAACTGTGGGTGACTTGATCTCAATACTTCTTTTAATGGAGACCACCCGTAACAGAGGTGTGTTGACATCGCCCACGATGTAGTTGTCGTCCACGTCCGAGTAGACGTAGAGTCCGTACATACCCGACTTCATATCCATCGGGATCTGGGCATGGTCCTCGGATGGACCCGTGTAGGTCGGGTGAGCGAGACCCAGCATTTGCTGTAGGATAGGACTCAGTACGACACTCACGTTGGCGGTGAGGATGATCTGTGCCTTGTCGTTGTGTGCGTTGTAATCGAAATCCACGTGATTCTTGAAGGGAAAGCTTTTTATGGGTGTTGAAGTATTCGTGACATCCCGTAGAGACTTATAATGCAACAGTCTTGTCAGCCCCTGCATGAACACCTTGGGGGTATCGTATTAGCCTTCGGGGAGGGTGAGTCGGGTGTCTTCCCCTTCGTAGGTCATCTCGTACCTCACTTCATTGGCTCGCATGCTGTACGACGAGTAAGGGAATTGGATATCCACTAGTCCACACTCCCATCGTCCAGGTAAATGCAACGGTTGCGGTAACTGGGTCACGTACTTGGCCAAGATGTTGTCAGGAAACACATCGAACGAACTGTTACTGGGTAGGGTGAGGTAAAACATGGCGACTGAGCTTTCCTACTGCCGCTGCTGGTTTTAATAGTTGTCCCAGGCCTTGGGCAGTTGTACCCAGCGTCGTATTCGTCGCGGTGACTTGCTACCTGTCATAGATCTTGAATAGGGGTGAAAAGAATGTGCCGGTCGTTGTGGTGTTTTAGGAGGTGACCCCGGTTCCCACTCGGCTTCCCAAGTATGTGGGAGTCGCGTCTGTCGTTGTGCGTGCACCGGCGATTGCTGGGTCCGCTGCATCCAGGTCCAGCGCTGGGGGTTCCCCACCAATTCCTGTGGTACATGCATGGCTTTCAAGCCTTGAGCAGAGACCTCCCATCCTCGAGGATCCGTGTGCGACCTGCGTTGACGCATCAGGTCATTCACTAAATCCGTCATGTGGGTACCGGGGACCACCTGATTCTGTACCAGTAGTTCGCCTTTATCATTCCAAGTCATGTTAGGTTTATCTTTCAACCGTTGTAATACCAGCTAGGCCAGCTTGTCTCTTGAACGATGCAGGTACACTCTTCAGGGCTTCGTCTTCGACCCACTGTGGGGCTATGGGTGGTACCCTTTGGTAATGGCGGCTGTTGGAGCGGTGCTAAGGTCGGCGGTGTGTCGCGTGGTGGTGGTGGTGCTGGGGTAGAGAGGGTTTTGTATTGGTCCATGAAGGCCATGTACCGCTGAAGCGTCTTATTGTACTGTTGTACTTTCTCACTGTCGCTTAACCCCGGTCTTTGTAAGATCTGACGCTTCTCTTCATCGAGGGTGTTTATCATCTTCACTTTAGATGGGATGGGATACGGCGATTGAAGGAGTCAAGGTTCGACGAGGACCATTTTTTTCGTGTGGTTCATTGTCGGCCGAACAGTTCGCCCAATACCGGACCCAAAACAGAAGCGGCCAACGGTGCTACAATGGCCCTGAGAAAGCCGCCTTTCTGTAAAATCTTTTTCTTTTGTGTTTGAAAGACTCGCTGCTGGACTAGGGTTCGGAGACCTGTCTTATGCTTGGCCAACGTGCTCTTCTGAGTCGGAGTCAGTGTTACGTTGCCTTTTAACGGGTTGTACCCGATTTCGCACAAACAGCGTACATTTTCAGGGTAGTTCGGACCAACTCACGTGGGGCCGTCTTCAATACACGGAGCCTCGGTGCGTGCTTCCGTACACGCGCAGACATCATGTACAACTAATGCTAGAACCCACAACCCTGCCCTTTTTATCCTTTTGCGCGCTACCTGCTGAATATTCTTTCACTTCAGAGACAAAGTCAACCATGATGTTGTATTACTTTTTCATTATCCCCATCATCAAACACACACCCCAGCTAGGGGAGCCACTGTGGGTGTATTTACATTATTTTTCATGTACACGTGGTGGGTCTCTCCGGAAAAGATACCGGTCCGTAGTCGAAGACGGTCGGGGGTGGCTTGCTTCAGGTCGAAGAGCATATACCCGTGCTGGGGGGTTGTCGCATCTTTAAAGGCTTCCAACGCAAACGGCGTGCGGTCGGGGTACACCAGTCTCGCCAGGTGCAGCAGTTGGGTGGTATCTCTCGGTTTTTTGAAGACCACCAGGTAGTGGGCATTTAAGCTAATGTTCCGATGTTCTTTGTTTTACTGAACAGATTCTGCACAATGTAGATGATGCTGAGCCGTCGATGATGGCTGCCTTTGGTAAAGGGTTGGGTGACCCGCCCATCCGTCTCCGGCATTAGATCATCCAGAACCACAAAGGTGTTCGGTTCCAAATCGGCCAGATTGTGTAGCCCTTCCACGAAAGTGATGTGGGGCATTGCTGCATACGCTGCCTGCCATTTTCCGTAACACCACACGACTCGGGCAATGGGAGAGAGAGAGAGAGAGGGAATTAAGGTTTAACGTCGCATTCAGCAATATTTCAGCTATATAGCGACCTCGGGCAATGGGTGGAGTAATCATGCTGTCGGCGTGTCCAAGGAGCTTCCTGACGAAGTGTGTTTTGGCGGAACCCGTCGGTCCTGCGATGACGCAAGTGAAGGGATGTTGCCACCGGGGGTCCATGGTTGGAGGTGTATCCGCTGTCGTGGTAACCCGCTCTTGTAAATTTGGTACGAGTGAACTGGGGTGGTGGTGGGTACAACAACAACGTCGGTCGTCGTTGTCGAGGGCGTTCACTGTGAGTGATGAAAGCCGGTGGGTTTTCAGACGTAGTGGGTGTGCTTGGTGTAGAGCTTGATGTGAACTGTATACTTGGTTTGGAGCTCGATGTGGCTTGTACACGGGGTGTAATTCCGTCTCGTAAAATGTCCCTAGCAACGGTTCCCCTTGAAGATCTTCCAGTTTATAGACGCGCTGCTGTCGGGGTAGGCGCCGTTTAATCAGGAAGTGCTCATCACTCCAGTTGGGTAAGTAACTTTTCTCGAACTTGCCCTAGACTTTACTGGTCCGTACAGGGTCCCCGACCTTAAACACCCTCCTTCGGTGTTCGTTGCGATTGCCTGGGGTACACGACACGTCGGACTTGGGCTTCCTTGCGTTGGATCACAGTAATGGGGGCTCTTTGTATACTTCGGTGATAGGCTCGATTGTAAACACTCACAAGTTTCGGGAGAACATCCATGTACTGCCGTGTATTATTATAGGTGAAATATTTATACATGCGGCCTTTGAATGTCCTGTTCAACCTTTCCACAACGGAAACCTTGGTCTCGCTGTAGGTGTGAAAGACGAAGACCTTCTGGGCTTTCAGAAACTGTTGGAACGGTCTGTTGAGGAATTTCGTGCCTTCGTCCGTTTGCAAATACGAGGGTTTGCGCCCGGTCTTGAAGATGTCCTTGAACCTTGAGATTCGCCCCCGTTTTCGGCCGGATGGGTACCACCCACGCATACTTTGACAGGATATAGATGCACGTCAAGATATACCGATTCCCATCGCTGTGTTTGGCAAAGGCGCTCATATCGACCAAATCCGCTTGCCACTTGGCATCTATACCACCCACGATGACCCGGTTCCGTAGAAAATGGCGACGGACAGATCGAAGTAAGGTATAGGTGACTTGTTTTTTAACCAATCTCGAACTTGGGCACGTTGTATCCCCTGGGTTTGGCGCTCGATAGAGAGCCGACAATGCACTATGCGCAGCAGGACTGTCGGGACTGTAGTATAACTTTTCCAACACCTTCTCCCAGCTCTTCATGGTGACAAATGATGATGGACCCTGGCTCTATCGTTTATTTATAACGGGTATATCTTGGGACGGAGTTTCTTTCTGATTTTCTTCTTTGGCTTCTGTCAGCACATTGCCCATGGTAAATGACCATTCCAACTCGTCAGATGACCGCTCTTCCTCCGTAAGCACTTCATCCACGTCTGCCACGGCATCTTCTAATGCAGACCATAGAACATGGTCTAGGGTAAAATGCACTGTACCCCCATCTGGCCGAGCCAATTGAGCAAAGAAGCGACCGCGTCGGACGTACATATCGTAACACAAGTGGATGAGGTCGCCGTCCAGTTCACCATACAACACCCGTTTGAATTTGGTCCAGCCCTCCCGCGACAGACGAATGTGAGCCGGGCACGGCTGTGTAGGGTCCGCATTACAGATGTCTCCCACCTCCTCCATGATATCGACCTTATCCGCATAGACGTGCAGGAAGACCTCGGAGGTCAAGCTGAGAAACGCCCGCATTATATGCTCCGTCAGGGTCAGTACGTGAATGGTACAAGATTTGACTGTCTCTCGTATTTATAGGGAGGAAAAGTTTATGACGTGAGATCAAAGGATCGAGCGGTGATATCACTGGGCTGACTGAGCCTATCCAGGTAATCTATAAGGTTGTCGCCCTCCGACGGTGGGCTACAGAGTTTATCCAGGGCATCTCTGTAGGTCACGGAGGTGAGAAGCGGACAGTACCTCTCGTCTTCCTCGTTGTCGCGGTAGATGATTTGCTCATTGGGTTCTGCCGCCGCTTCACTCAGGGCACGAGCCCAGCTCAACTGAACAGCTGACCGCTCGTCCGGTGTAAACAGCTGGTCCACAACAGGCACCACTTTCTCGAAGGTTATCCACAGATCGGGGTCTAGGGTGAAGCCTCGCGTAGGGTCTTGGTAACGGCCCTGGCCTGGGAAGAAGGGTCCACGGTGTACGTAGTTGGCATTGTCTATGTGGATGAGGTTCCCATCTATTTCACCGCTCAACACCCGTTTAAATTTGGTCCAGCCGTCACGATGTAGCGTAACCGTATTCGATACGGTCTCAACGCGCGACCAGCAAACGTCTCCACGGTCTTCAACGATGGTGACTTTATCCTCATAGATGTGTAACCCCACCTGGGGTGTAAGGGAAAGGATGGCTCGTAGGACTGGTGACATGGTTGACCCAATGACGAAGGGTGAATGACACACACTCTGTCTCTCGTATTTATGGCCAGGTCCCCTTGGTGACATGATTGACCCAAATCATTATGACGAACCGTGAATGACACACACTGTGACTGGCCCTCGTATATATCGGTTGCACATATATAGATGTATCTGATATATTCTTTTCCTGAGAAGATAATTATAATTAAATATTTGAGATTAGGATCAGCTACTTTGCTTGTCTTCCAAGGTTTTAAGCTAAATCCAAGATGGTCACCAAGGCATCTGACCAATCAGAATCAACTTGGTATATGCATTAGATCTTGTCCACCAGAACATACTGTAAGTTTGGGCTTAATCCACCTCATCGTTCTTGAGATATCTGTGACACAAAAATCATGTGGAATAATAATAATCCGAACGATTTCAATAGGGGACCTAGGTCCACCGGACCTAAAAAGGTGTCAGCCGTCGGGATACTAACATCAACGAAGCCCTCTACCTCGATGTAACACAAAGCCAGACCAGCGCCAGTGGGACCATGGAGCCAACTATGGTGGGACCAACAAAGGATTCCGGGTGGTCCAGAACCAGATGCGCTTCTATGCCCATGCGGCAAAGGGACGCCTTCATATTCTTTTACATCAAGCACAAAGGTTTCTCGGGTTGGGTGACCACGACGTATCTGGATATTTAGAGTGATGGATACCCTAAAAAATGCTGAAGTAAAGGCGAAAGCACACTGCGAAAATATTCCACTGGACTTCTGTCGTTGATGTTATAATAAGGGGAAATAACTGTTGCATATATTGTGTTCTCCGTTATGAAAATAAAACCCGGTTTTGCCTACAACAATGTGATTTGGTTCTTTTGTATACCGTATGTAAGACGCGGATGTCCCTAGCTCTGCTCTGGAAAGACGGTCTTACGGTTTAGGGTGAGCTCGGTGCTTTTGGGGCATGAATCATCAATACCACATACCCCTATACCCAAGGAATTAACACACCAACCAAATTTGTGTATAAATGATGAATGGAAATTTAATGAAAACAGGAACCAAAGATGACCATGACCTGTGTAAAATACAAATGGGCAGGTCAATGGTCGAAAACCAAAAGGACCGCGACATATATGCGAGAGGAATATTTATTTACTTGTATACCGTAGGCATTTATTGAAATAGAATATGGCTAAACATCAGCAAGACAACCATAACCTGCCAATTAACCAACAATACAAATGCTACTATATCAAGTAGCTCCTACAGCTCCTACATGTAAGGCCGGAATGAAATATACTGAAGAACACCAGCAGTGAACATGGTGTCAACAAATACATGTATACTATCTGACACACACTAAGTTTATCATTTTTGACAACTGACAGTAGGGCAGTAGGGCAATTAGCAAATTAGCACCTTTTGAACTTTGTGACGTCATTAATCCCACTACTGACCCTCGTATTTATGGTCAGGTGTCCAAAGGGCCCATAGTCGCCTCTCGACCCTTTAAAAGGGCATTAAATGTCAGGTTGACCTTGAAAATTTGCATATGACCTTCGTGACGTCACTTCCGGTTCCGATCACGTGGTCCGAAAGTGACATTTGACCCCTGCGCGCCATTATTATCCGGTGTTGTGCGCATGCGCAGGTTCAAATGTCGCTGGATGTGAGGTCGCAAAGGTCATATGCAAATCTCCACGGTCAACCTATACTTTAATCCCCTTTATATACTACTGCCATACTGGAATAAACGAAGAAAATGAACAAAGTCCAATTTCTGGCTATTTTGGTAAAATTAAATATTTCATCTCATTGAGGAAGTCCACCCTGTGCGAGAACAAAGAATGGCTATTTAACTCCCTCCGCTGACTGCTTTAACATTGCCGAAAGTTCGTTTTGGTGAATATATTTATTTTTGTCCGATGAAAAATTCTGAAACTTTCGTATGTTTTATCAGAAGTTCATTACCGGTAATGAACTTCTGGTTTTATGAAGTGAATATCGTCAACAAATACGTCCAAAAAACCGCGGTCAGGAAAATTTAGTCAAGTTTTATATATACGGAGATTTTCCCGTATTTCTCAAAGTTAACTTAATGTGAGCTTGCCCTCAGTCATGTCAGTGCAGAGGGGAAACAGCTGCTTGTGACACGGCGTGAACTTCCCGAATAAAAAGGATATGCACATTCCCTAACCCAATTACACAGATCTACAAAGTTTCGAAAACATCCAGTGAAAACTGTGGGACTGGTTGATTACACCAGAACATGTAGAAAATATGCAGAAAATCGGCAAAGTTCAAAACGTCATAAATGACAAAAAAAAATATATTTCATGATAAAACATGCACATCTTCAACCCATGAACTTGATGAAGACTGATTACACGAGGAAAGTGTGACGGACAGACGGATGCCCGACCGATAGACAGATATATATGGACAGGCGAAATGCCGGCCTTGTCTTGTTCGAGCTTTTGTCAACGCCTGTGTGAGGTCAGGACTTGTCCAGATTTACTCAGAAATGTGTTCAAGGCCGCACGCCAGCCACGTGCGACCAGTTGGAGTTTGGAAATCCCCGCCGTTCAGTCGCCCAGGCAACGTACATGCGCAATATATTACTTCCTGTGCTTCCCGCGGTTGTCAAGAAAATGGAACAGTATCGAGTAAGTCGGGTTTCCCTGTTTCTCTCTAAAAATCGGTCGTGTATCAGAACAAAATATCCCTGATAAACATAACGAGGCTAATGAAATTAAATTCGTTCATTTCAGGTGTTACAAAGGCTTGGCAAGGGCGCACAAGGCGCGGTGTATTTGGCAGAAAATAGAATCGACTGCAAGAAATACGTCCTAAAAAAGGTCAGTACAACAACAGCAAGAACAACAAGAACAACAACTCCAATACAAATAAGAGGACTGCACATGATGTGGGTATATCTTTGAGGAGATCGAGAGGGAGCTAGAGTGGGTACCGTAATTCCCCTAATAATTCAATCACAGGAAGTCCACTTTTCAACTCTGTTATTCAAACACAGAGAAAAAGTAACACTAACATTCCCATCCTTCATTCAAATTGAAGAAAAGTCATATAAATTATAATGACAAAACTTTGTAGCTGGTGCCATCAAGAAGATTTCCGGATATAAGCCATTTTTGCTGCACTTCCGGTGATCAAATTATTGGGGGAATTACCGTAGTCATATTACCGAGTCCTATATTTACCTACCATGGACTTACACCTGCGTTGCGCTGACGCAACGCCCGGCTCTACACGCGTTTCACGAACCTGACGTTATTACACATCCATTTACGCAATGCGTAAGTTTAAGATTTTCGCCACTGCAATAAATATCACTTGGAATTTATGTTTAATTACAGGCGCCGCGGAGCATATTCAAAAGTGGGGGGGCTGACCCCTATCTCGACCATAAAGTGGGGGGGCTGAAGTCGGCCCTAGATAGGGCTTATAACATTACAGCTCCGAAAAGTGGGGGGGCTGAAGCCCCCCAGCCCCCCCGGCTCCGCGGCCCCTGAATTAGTACTGGATACAAGGTTTCGACCAGTGTGCTATAATCATAGCCGACAATGGACTTAAATATATTGTAAATATTTAACCTTGATAATCACGTCAGAGCAATCTGTGTTTGAGGCTAAGGATCGTAACTCTTGTATTCGCTCTTTTGTGAAAGGAGGTGCGAAATACTGCACATTGTCTTTGAGAGGTTGTTTGCTAGGGAGAGAAAAAGTAAAAGAACGACCATTTTCTGACTCCAAAAGTATTGTACATTTTATAACATACATAAAATTTGACAACTACGTCATTAGATTGATCTACTACAGGCATGGTTACATACAAGCGAAGTTCTACTCACGCTAAGCATACTCTCGGGCAGACTTAAAGTTATGCAATAACTTACGGCTTTGCGTAACTTTAAAGGTTTTCTGACACAGGACGACGTAGCTACGCTCACGCTAAGTTTGACTTACGCACGTACTTCGGCTTACGCACAGTTCGTGCAACAGTCCGGGCAATGGACCCCAAATTTATAATGAATGCAATAATTGTGTTTGTTATGACCCATGGAAATTATAAAACCACAGCGTATTAGCTTTGAAGGTTCTATCAAATCTTGCCCGCACCCTATGCTTTTTTTGATGCTAAATTGCTTTAAAATGTTATATCTGACATTTAATACTGGTTTCAGGGTACGAATTATAAAATGTTCAGGGCAGCCATTTCAAGGCCACTTTGGCCTTGCTGGCATCTAATTACCTATAATTTGCAAAGGGGAACCAAAGCAAACAGGGAGGGCATACAAAGCCATTGGCTTGTGCATAGCTCCGGTGTAGCCTTGTTCCATACTACGTGAGAACAACGCTACGGCTGTAAACCAGTCACCAGATCGAGT
>JAVTVY010012350.1:0-49819 GCA_036873755.1 Hanleya hanleyi
CACGTCACCTGTGACGTCAATGGTGACGTCATCAGTGAGAATAGTAGCGAAAGCGGGAGTTTCGGATGTGCGATGGAGTAGATAACGGCATATTTCCCCATCCAACTACCTGGTAGAGTTACCTGTGCGTGTGAGTGTATGCGCGCGTGTGTGAGTGAGTGAGTGAGTGAGTGAGTGAGTGGTCATATAAGGTCGTTTGTACACCATTAGCCTCAGTCTGTATCCATCCTTTGACCGTGTACCATGTCGAGTACATGCCCGTTCTGTCAAAAGACACTCTCTCGTCGGGACAATATGCTCAGACATATGCGTCTAACGCATAGACATGAGACACCACCAAGTCCCGCTAGAGTGGCGTAGAACATCCCTATACGATGACGGTGAGCGGTCCTACGGGGTATGGAAAGACGTCCTGGGTGATGAAGTTCATAGAGGAAGGTTTGGCAACCCCAGCTCCAACACGCGTTGTATGGTGTTATAGCCAGTGGCAGTCCGCCTACGAAACTACCCGATTACAGAATGTGAGCTTCGTCCCAGGAATTCCTCACGACATAGACGAACCCTAGTACTTCGATTCCGAGCAGACCAACGTGGTAGTGCTCGATGATCTGATGAGTGGCCAAGGACAATTCGAAAATCGCCGACCTATTCATCAAAGGGTCCCATCATCGCAATCTGTCCGGCATCTATTTGACTCAGAATCTCTTTCCTCAAGGGAAGGCGTCCAGAGATATTGCCTTGAACTGCCAATACTTTGTGTTGTTCTCCAACCCCATCGACAGAGCACAAATCCGTGTGTTTGGTAGTCGAATTTATCCGCAGAACATCGACCATTTCATGCAGGCGTTTCAAGGAGCGACAAGTCGGCCGTACGGCTACCTGTTCGTAGATTTAAAAGCCCATACCCCCGAAGATCGAAGGCTGACGACCCACCTGTTACCCGGTGAGGCATCACTGCAACGTCATATACC
The DNA here is from genome assembly GCA_036873755.1 of Hanleya hanleyi. NCBI lineage: Eukaryota > Metazoa > Mollusca > Polyplacophora > Lepidopleurida > Hanleyidae > Hanleya > Hanleya hanleyi. The sequence goes on from JAVTVY010012350.1 coordinate 972, forward strand.
TCTAGGGGGTAGTCCAAAGTTGCGGATTTTTGGTCCCCCTCAAAATCTTTGAAATTAATATTCCACCAGGTTTGACCCCATGATAATTTTTATTGGCTTATTGTTTATTAATATTTGTAATATCATTCAGTTGACTGGTTGATTTGCTTCAAATCAGTACATGGTATTTTGCCAGTTAGATTGGCCCATGCTTCATTATGTAGATGGAAATGCGAAAGTGTGGCTGTAAATTGGGGCCTTTTTCCGCTTGCGAGCACATGGTATATTTTACAGAGGGAAAATGAGCTTGAAAACGGCATGGTCGACCCCCTATTTTCTTTGCTAATTTTTGTTGATCCTTCGACTGGGCACAGTGTCGGTGAGTTTCATAACAATCGATTGTCAAGTTTTTTCTATGATGGGGAGAGAATATGACCTATTTTGGACCAAATTTAGAGGATTTTCCTGAAGTTTGGGGCATGTTCAGTAGGGGTTATGGGGACCCCGATTTCGGTCAGCTATGCTTACATCTGTCTCGGCTTCATGGCAAGAGCCTACTCTTTCAGAAAATATATAGTTTTATGGGGGTTCTCCCAAAACACGGTTGCTGTTTAGCATATAATGAACCAGCCTACTTTTCAATTTCAGATGCCTTGGCTCTTCTATAGACTGCACCCTATATGACAGAACAGGCATTTTCTCATATAACATTAAATTTGCATATCTGACTCAAAATTTTGCATCCAGCACTAATATTGTTTACTATCAAGTTGAACACAATTCAAAACAATGCTATTCACCCCCAACACAGGACTGAAATTATTAAACCAGCACAGAGGCTTGGGCTAGAAAGTGGAGGGGGGGATAACTCTTAGCATGCCAGGGAAATATCTGTTACAATGTGTGTAGTATCGCCAACATCAATGTTGGTGCTTGGGGGGAGGGGGGGGGTAGGGTTATTTCAATTGTCCCGGGACTTTTTCAAAAGTTTTAGTGTCACAGAATAATTCCCGGGACCATTAAAACAGCCCTACGCCCCCACCCCCACCTCATTGAACCAGCATTAGAGTTGGGAATACTGCACACAATGTAACAGATATTCCCCTGCCATGCTAAGAGATATCCACCCCCCCCCCTTCTAGCCCAAGCCCCTGTGCTGGTTTAATAATCCCAGTCCTGTGTTGGGTGTGAATATCATTGTTTTGAATTGTGTTTAACATAATAGTAAACAATATTAGTACTGGATGCAAAATTTTCAGTCAGATATATTCAAATATGACATAGCGGTCTAGCCTGAAAAAATGGCGTCGCAAAAACTGTCAAAATATGAATGGGGTAGGGGGAAAGGTGTGGCTCTGTTTTATCTTAATATGACTTTCAACCATTGACTGTCATATACCGTTATACTTGTACAGACCCATAGATTGAAGGGAGTAGATAAAAATAAATCCACAAAAAGTACCCCTCACTTAAAGGGGGTAGTCCATAGTTGCGGATTTTTGGTCCCCCTCAAAATCTTTGAAATTAATATTCCACCAGGTTTGACCCCATGAGAATTTTTATTGGCTTATTGTTTATTAATATTTGTAATATCATTCAGTTGACTGGTTGATTTGCTTCAAATCAGTACATGGTATTTTGCCAGTTAGATTGGCCCATGCTTCATTATGTAGATGGAAATGCGAAAGTGTGGCTGTAAATTGGGGCCTTTTTCCGCTTGCGAGCACATGGTATATTTTACAGTGGGAAAATGAGCTTGAAAACGGCATGGTCGACCCCCTATTTTCTTTGCTAATTTTTGTTGATCCTTCGACTGGGCACAGTGTCGGTGAGTTTCATAACAATCGATTGTCAAGTTTTTTCTATGATGGGGAGAGAATATGACCTATTTTGGACCAAATTTAGAGGATTTTCCTGAAGTTTGGGGCATGTTCAGTAGGGGTTATGGGGACCCCGATTTCGGTCAGCTATGCTTACATCTGTCTCGGCTTCATGGCAAGAGCCTACTCTTTCAGAAAATATATAGTTTTATGGGGGTTCTCCCAAAACACGGTTGCTGTTTAGCATATAATGAACCAGCCTACTGTTCAATTTCAGATGCCTTGGCTCTTCTATAGACTGCACCCTCTAAACCGTCCACCAAGCCCACATCTGGCAGAGCAGCAGCAGCAAGCCGCTCCCGTACAACGTGTCCCCTTCATACCATTGGTCCCCGAATACCACCCAACCGTGAAGGACCAACCCAAATCCGTACAAGGGAATGAACATAATTTGAACTCGAGGCTATGGAAGGATTTGTTCAAAGAAAGAATGGACGCCGAGCTGGGCGAGATGTTGGAGGCCACAGGAAACAAGTTTCACCGCAAAGGGTATTCGAAAGAGGAAGTCGCAATAATAGCCCATAAAACTTTGGCACCCAGACTACGACGGGCTTTACGTCAGCAGTATGGCGACCTCGTGACCCACATGAAATTGTTGGACAAGGACCCAGTCCATATGGAAATCGAAAGAACAGCGTCGATGTTGAAAACCTCGGGCATGAACTGGAAAGCGGCGTATGTCACAGCAATAGAACAAAAGAAACATCTGTTCGAACGCATCATTAATATCAAAAACGTCTCACTATAAATAGACCACACGGCACCAGTCCTCTCATTTCACCATGAACACTACAGAGTCCAACTTGTTTGAACTCAACAACGAGGATATTCTAGCCGAAGCATTACATCAAGCCAATGTCGATGCTATTATTGATACAGCTCAGGGTGGAATCACCGTTCAGCACCAACGCATGCGTTGTCATCTTATCACGCTCGTAGGTGACATCCAATAGGTGACACGGGTATGTCTTCTGCTGCATGAGAAACAGATAGTACCAGAAGAGGATACCAACACAACTACCCGTGCTCAGAATCTGCTGACCCTGCATGTGGCATTTTAAACCTTTATGGAGACCCAGCTGGAGACGGGAAATTATCTTCTTCAACCTCCAACATCAACGTCTAGTGATGATGGACATTGCATAACGCGTTGAAACAGGTATGTAGACGGGCGTTGAGACGGACGTTATGGCGTTGAGATGGGCGTTAAAGCGTAACAACGGGCATTGATGGGCGTCACTGCATTTCGATGTATTGGTGTCTAGGAAAATTAGAGCTTCTGAGCTAATTCACCAGGGTGTTGAAGCGTTAATCTAAGCGTTGACGGGCTTTTTAAAGCAAGTGTATTCTCAAAACAAGCTCAGTCGACGTTCAACCGTCGACATGGCTTATACTTGCTTTGAGTGCGAACGCACGTTCACCAGACATTACGATATGATGCGACACCAGAAGACTTTCTATCCAGACTCCGAGGAGCCCACTGAGGAAGCGGATGAGAGTGTATCGACTGATACTGAAACCGAGATTGCTGACAGTCTATCTACTGATACAGAGAGCTTGACCTCAGACAGTCAGCCTACATCCCAGGAAAGTGAGACAGAACCCACCTTCTGGGATCGTATTGTGGATGAATCTATTCGTAGTTATGCTGCGGTAATCGAAGACGATGGGCAGGATAACTTACAACAGGCGTACGGCGAAATGCGGCCCTGCATCAGGAAAACAGCCATGGCCATCTATAAACGGTATAGCCTACTACCCCTTGAAATGGAAGGCGGCCCCACGCTCAGGTCCATCATGAAGACCAAGCGTCACTTGGAAGAGGATATGGAGTTACCACCCACCGAGGCCCTGGAAAATGCGATCAGAATGCGCAAACAACTGTTTCAGGACATGCCCGAAGAATATCCAGGTTTGCCCGACGAGGACTAGAACAAAAGGATGGAACTTTCTGAAACGGCGACTTCTGATTGGACAGCCGGGAATACATCTAACGGACAAGAACGAATATGACAGATGCAAATGGCGGCCTCTGATTGGACAAGTCTTCTTCAATTTTAAACCTACTCATATCTAACTATAAATACGGAAACACGCATGCTAGATGTACATTCCTCTCAACCTGTACCAGACCCGATCAAGTGGAGAAGCCAGCCAATTCCAAGGCAGACGAGCAATCGTTGAAGATTGACGAAAAGGTGCCGGTTCCCGCTCGACTCCCCAAAAGAGTTACCAAAAGATACCCACCCATAACTATGGAAATGATAGATGATTTCTTCAGTGTGGTTTACAGTTCAACCAGGGGAGAGCCCGGGGATCTCCGCTACCATCGCCAGCGATGCCTGACCTGCCTTGAAGGTGTACCCTTGGCCGGGTGTGATCTTTGCACGAGGAGAGAGGAGATTTTCCAGTGGGCGAAGTGAGAGCTTGCCACCAAAGGCCGTTTTTTCCTTGTATGGAAAAATATGGCCGCGATTATCTCGAAAGAGATACTTGTAACAGATGTACAGACGGATGAATGAATGAGTAAGAATCATATTAGGTCACACCGAGCAAAGATGGAACTTTCTGAAACGGTTTCTGATTGGACAGCCGAGAATACATCTAACGGGCAAGAACGAATATGACAGGACCAAATGGTGGCCTCTGATTGGACAAGAGACTTCTTGAATTGTAAACCTACCCAACGCGGCTCCCCCAGCGTGGGTATGTTATGATGGAGGGGAAAATAAACTATATGAAAAAACTTGTTGTTGTTGCTTGTTCTCTCATCCTTGTTGTTGTTGTTGTTCTCTCATCTGTCTGTATCATGGCGTCAAGGCGTTATGCTAGGGCGTTAAGGCGTCGTTGAGACAGGCGTTAAGGCGTAAGACGGGCCTTGACGGGTGACAGCCATTCGAGAGCTTCACACTGATACCCCACACGGTCCATTTGACCAGGGATGGTCAACCACTCAACAAACCTCCACGAATCCCCAAAATGCCTGCTTTATATACGACGGCCATACTGCGCATGCGCAAAATGATGAAAACGGACGTTACATTAGTCCAGTAGGATCCCACTCACTCACTCACTCACCGTCGTTAGTGCGTCTATGCGTTAAGACGGGCGTTGGGGACGCCTCACGGGCGTTGTGCACGCTTCACTCACTCACTCACTCACACTCACTCACTCACTCACTCACTCACACACACGCGCGCATACACTCACACTCACAGGTAACTCTACCAGGTAGTTGGATGGAAAAATAGGCCGTTATCTACTCCAAATGCACTCCATCGCACCTCCGAAACTCCCGCTTTCGCTACTACTCTCACTGATGACGTCACCAGTGACGTCACAGGTGACGTGGACATCCCTTCAAGTCGTGGTCTACACCCCGAGAGCTACAAAATAACACTTCCCTAGACACATTCGGACCAATAGTGGTCCATATCGGCCTCAAAATGTCTATTTCCATATTACGGCCTGCCTGCGCATGCACAGAATGACGATATTCCTAACACCCATACACCCAGGCGGATGCACCCTCGCGTATGCATCACATTGATACCTCACTCGACTCCATCAGACCATTAGTGGCCCACCTAGACCCCAAAACGTTCCTTCCAGAACACTTTTTCCACAATTTCCTGTCTGCGCATGCGCAGACTGTCGAAAACGGTCGACACACTAGTTCAGGCGGATGCTCCCTCACGTATCCTTCACAACGATACCTCACTCGACCCGATCGGCCCATTAAGGACTCACCTAGACCACAAAACGTCTATTTCCATACCCTTTTTCCACAATTCCCTGTCTGCGCATGCGCATAATGTTGAACACGAACGACAGACTAGTCCGGGCGGATGCCCCCTCACGTATCCTTCACGTTGATACCTCATACGACTCCATAGGACAACCAGTGACCCACCCAAACCCCAAAACGTCTATTTCGATACCCTTTTCCCACAATTCCCTGACTGCGCATGCGCAGAATGTTGACAACGACTGAGACACTAGTTCAGGCGGATGTCCCTAGGCCTCACATAGACTTCACATTGATACCTCACACGACTCCATAGGACCAATAGTGACCCACCAAGACCCCAAAATGTCTATTTCCATACCCTTTTCCCAAAATTCCCTGTCTGTGCATGCGCAGAATGTTAACAACGACCGACACACTAGTCCAGTCGGATGCCTCCCCACATAGGCTTCACATTGATACCTCATACAACTCCATCGGCCCATTAGGGGCTCCCCTAGATCCCAAAACGTCTATTTCCATTCCCTTCGTCTACTGCGCATGCGTAGAATGACGATATTTCAACCCCACACCCACCCCGTCGGATGCTCCTTCACGAATGCTTCACATTGATACCTCATACGACTCCATAGGACCACCAGTGGCCCACCTAGTCCCGAAAACGTCTATTTCCATACCCTTTGTCTACCGCGCATGCGCAGAATGACGATATTGCAACCCCACACCCAGCCCATCAGATGCACCTTCGCTTCACATTGATACCTCATACGACCCAATCGGACCATGCAGCGTATATATGGGGACTACTTTTACTCCGCGGAGGCAGACCGCATCGCCACCGCAGAGGAATACAAGGTCAAAGGTTGCCAGAGCTATAGTGGTCAAAACTTGGCACCCAGCCAATGCTGAGTTACCTCCCCCGGCAAAAGTTGACTTTAAATGCGGAGACTATACTACTTACGAGATCCCACAATAAGCCAATCACGTCAATTTCTGCTTTTTCACTTTGACAATGATTGACGTTTGGTTCACAGATATTAACACCTTTGCACGGCACGACCTTTTGTTATTTTCTACTGCCTAACAAAGCCAGATTTTCGACGAGAGTAAACCCTTTGATCTTCACGCGCACTGTCTGGAAACGATGCCATATTTGGATACTGTTTCCCGACAATGTTTACTATAGTGATTCACGTGCTACCGTGCGTAATTACGGTGGGCGTGATTTTGAAATTGTTTTCACCACCTGATTAGCTGACAAATGTAGTTGGAATTTATATAGAGCTGAAGTCAAATATAATATTCATAATTTTCTCAGTTCACTTAGATTTGGCCCTTTCCCCAAGTACCTTTCCACGGCCTAAAGCAAAACATAGTTGGCGCTAAAAAGCATATGATTTTCGAGGCCGAAAAGAAACAGTGATGACATACTGTGCCCCTGTACACGCTTATATTTGACTGACGACCGGTCTGTTCAGGCCACTCAAAGAAATTATTTGACTGGTATTTTCATGTAACATAGATTTGCTAGTGTGTGCTGTCTGACTCATGATGTACTCCATGGGCAACAATGTATGTTAACGTATATGATGCCCATCATCCGCACGCATGGTACGATCATACGTAAATACTTCTGTTGTAACAGTTGTCATCTGGATGTATTAGGGTATGTTCGAAATGGACACAGCCGATTGGTCCGTGCATGGGACCCGAGATCGAGACTATCACATTATTCGAAAGGAGACGCACCTTCAGCATTCCTCGAAGTGTCCCTACCTCAGAACAGAAAACTCTTTTTGTCTATGTGAAATATTACCAATTTTATTTCCTACAAATAGTTTAGGCTGTTTTAGTCCATGGGCCAGAGTCGAAACTGAAACCACCCGAGGTGGCAAATTCTAGTAATATTTTTTGACGAGTTATATGTCTTCAGATGTTATTCATATGTGATAACCGTTTGCAGATCGGTAGCTTAAGGGTAGTATACCACGCCTTTTCAACCCTACCCCTTTCCCAGTTATAAATCTAAACTTGAGGGATGGGATACGTTCTCTCGTTCTAGAGATCTAAAACTTCACACACTTTGGACATAGGTGCACTTCTAGTATAAAAAGCAAACATCATGTCACATAATCATTTGGTGACGTCACAGTGACGTAATAACCCAATGAGCCATTTATTGTCTCCTTTTTGTCCACTTTCAAATTGATTTTTTTTCTTCAAATTTTGCTGATACCACTTGGCATGGCAGATTTGATTCATGTACATTGAAGAGGTATTTCTGTGTAGATGTTACCCATATGTGATAACAGTTGCAGATCGTCAAGTTATAGGTAGTTATAGCACCCTTTAGGAACCCTACCCCGCCCGCATTCTAAACCCAAACATGGCTGGTCGGTTATGGTTCCTCGAATATTTTTATCATTCTTGATGCTAGAGGGCTGAAATTTCACACGCACTATATTTAGGTACTTGTTTATAGAAACCAGTAAATATCAATCAACAAAATCTCTTAATGACGTCACTATGGCGTCATAAAACTGAAAATCAGATTTTGCCGGCCTTATAGTCTGTTTTCAATACATACTTCATATTTAGTTGATACCATTTGAGGTAACAGATTCTATCAATGTTTCTCAAAGTGATATTATAATGTAGTTGCTACCCTAGGTTAACAACCTTTGAAGATCAGTAGCTTAAGGGTAATTATAGCTCGTTTTTCCCGTCGGCCAAAATTTGACCGAAGGGTATTGTCGTCGTCATGTACGTCCTGTCGTTCGTCTGTCCGGCACACCTTTCTTGTTACCAAGATACCTTTATAATGACTAACCCTAGGCGCACCAAACTTGCAATGTACATCCATGTGCGCGAGACCCAGAACCCTATTGAATCTGGACTCGATTTGTTGGAAACTTTGGCGGCCCTCTTTAATTTAAGCGAAACCATCACAGCTATCTCGTTACCAAGATATCTTTAGAACGACTTACCCTAGGCAAACCAAACTTTCAGTGCATTTCCATATGCACGCTACCCAGAACCCTATTGAATCTGGACCACATTGGTTGAAAACTTTGGCGGTCATCTTTAATTTATGCGAAACCATTAACCCTGTGTATCTCGGGTACCATTTCGCTGTTCAGTGTGAAACTTGGTATAGAGCATTGATGCATCAAGAAACTTCAAAGGAATTACCGAACCAGTTTCCCTGTTTCGGTGGAAACCTTGGCGGCCATCTTTAATTTATGCAAAACCTTTAATGATATATATCTCTGATACCATTTAACTGTTCTTTGCGAAACTTGGTATACAGCATCGATGTATTAAGAGACTTGCAATGAATAACCACATCAGTTCCTCTGAGTGGCGGAAAGGATGGGCGGCCATCTTTAATATATGCAAAATCATTAATGATCTCTATCTCTGTTACCGTTCGAGTGCCCGAAGTAAAATTTGGTATACATCATCGATGCATTAAGAGACTTACGATAAATGACAGTCCTGATTTCTCTGATTGGGCGGAAACCTTGGTGGCCATCTTTAATTTTTACAAAATCTTTAATGATGTGTATCTCTGATACCATTTCAATGTTCTATACGAATCTTGGTACACAGCATCGATGTATCAAGAGAATCCACTCAAAGTTTCACAAATTTGGCGATACATATCGCATGCTGATAGCAAAATACGAGCGTAGCGTGCAAGATCTATACGGTCACGTTTCGAAACTTGTCTAACTCAGCTTAACCCGGAGCTAGGGGCCGTATGAACCCATGTACTTCAAGATCCTCATGGTGCTCATATGAACATGCACAATCAAAGCGTGACTGAGATACATCATTCTCTAGATGGCGGCTTTACAACGATTATTATGGATTAACAATACTGATCAGCGATACGGATTTTGTATTTTTGGAACTTCATGATGTCTTGTCGGCATCATTGAAAACTGTTGACCACTTGTCTTGCAGGAAACTAGCCTATGTTCATGTATACTATAATTGTCTTTTTGCATTTGGTACTAATACTGTTATATGGATATGGTATAGGTCTTTGGATTATGAACGCGGATATTCTTAATGGACAACGGCTGAATTATGAATGAAGGACCAGACGCTTGTAATTGCAATGAATAACAACATCAGTTCCTCTGAGTGACGATAAGTATGGGCGGCAATTTTTAATTTATGCGAAATCATTAATGTTCTGTATCTCTGATACCATTCAGATGCTCGATGTAAAATTTGGTATACATCATCGATGCATCAAGAGAAGCATTTATGCAAATGAGATGACGTCATCGGTGACGTCACAGAGCTCTCGTCCAATCAGAAGCCGTCAAAGGTTATTTCCGGGTCAAAGGTCACATCCGGGTCAAAGGACAAAGGTCACACCCGGGTTCAAAGGTCAAAGGTTACTTCCGGTCACGTGACCGGAAATGACCTCTTGTATTCTTCAGCGGTGATGCGGTCTGGCGGTGAGGCGACGCCTGGGGTCAAAGGTCAGTTCCGGTCACGTGACCGGCACCGGAAGTGACGTCACGAGACAGGTGGCGCCCCCTGGTGTCGAAAACTGGGCAAAATGGGCTCCAATTTAGCCTTTTACAATAGCGGATATTAATAATGGTGCAACAAAAAAGGCACTGGTGGCGCCCCCTGGCGGGCCTCTGCGGCAAAATAAGGCCCAATCCGTCCTTTTACAATAGCGGATATTAATAATGGTGCAACTTTATTACTGGGACGGGTGGCGCCCCCTGTCGGGAGTAGGTCAATAAGTGTCCACATCCCTTTTACAAAGCGGATTCTACTAATGGTGCACAGGGGTTCACTTCCGGGGTCCCCTGACAGCCCAGAGTTATCTCCCCCTAGTTCCGGTTTTTGCCGCCAGGGGCAACGAGGGCACCTGGGTCATAAATACGAGGGTCAGTCACAGTGTGCGTCATTCACCGGTCGTTATTGGGTCAACCATGTCACCGAGGGACCTACCCATAAATACGAGGGTCAGTCAGAGTGTACGTCATTCACCCGTCGGCATTTCGTCAACCATGTCACCAGTCATACGAGCCATCCTGCCCCTTACTCCTGAGGTGGGGTTACACGTCTATGAAGATAAAGTCACCCTCGTGGAAGACCGGGATGTCTGTGGGTCGGATCCGGAGTCCGCATTGAATACGGTTACCCTACACCGTGACGGCTGGACCAAATTTAAACGGGTGTTGAGCGGTGAGCTCGACGGAAACCTCATCCACATAGACAATGCCATCTACGTACACCGTGGACCCTTCTTCGCACGCCTGGGGCGTTACCAAGACCCTACGCGAGGCTTCACCCTAGACCCCGATCTGTGGACAGCCGTCGAGAAAGTGGTGCCTATTGTGGACCAGCTGTTTACACCGGACGAGCGGTCAGCTGTTCAGTTGGGGTGGTCTCGCGCTATTGAGGACGCGCTGGCTGAACCCAATGAACAAATTTCTAGCAATGAAGCGGAGCCAGACGACGATGCCATTGATTACCCGGCTAGACTCAATCAACCAACACAACGGTGGTAGAGCCCGAACATGCTATAAATAAACGATACTCTCCGAGTCCATCATCATTTTGTCACCATGAAGCGCTGGGAGAAGGTGTTGGATAACTTATACTACAGTCCCGACAGTCCGGCGGCCTATAGTGCATTGTCGGCTCTCTATCGAGCGACCAAACCCCAGGGGATACAACGTGCCCAAGTCCGAGATTGGTTAAAACAACAAGACACCTATACTTTACATCGAGCGGCCCGCCGTCATTTTCTACGGAACCGGGTCATCGTGGGTGGTATTGATGCCCAATGGCAGGCGGATTTGGTCGATATGAGTGCGTTTGCCAAACACAACGATGGGAATCGGTATATCTTTTTTTTTTTTTTTTTTTTTTTATATGGCACATGAATTTTATTTTGCCAGTTTATTTTTTTTTTTTTGTCAATTTCTACCTCAGTTGGAATGTTTTAACTGGAGTTGAAATTAATTTTTTTTTTTTTTTTTTTTTTTTTTTATTCAGTTACATATATACACGCACGTAACAAAAACAAGAGACGGTATGCGTCCACAGAAATATGAACAAGTACGTACACGTAGACACACATATATGACACCCATCAATAGGACACACGAAAACATACCAAACACATAAAAACATGTTCCATTCTCCTAGGACATTTTTCAAATTTTTGTATAGGTATATATTATCGTATAATGTAACCATGAACACTTTTGTACATTAACGTACGTACGTACATAAATACAAACATGCACACCTATATACATGAACATATGTTATATATACCCATGTATATATAAATATATATACGGTGGATACATATATATATATACGTTCGGTAAATATATACATATATATTGCCCTTATAGGGGGACACACGGTGTACTATGACATGTGAAGAACACACACATCTCTATTAAATACCAAGTACATTAGACAGAACAAATGGGAAAAAAAAAAAAAAAATAGATAAAGAAAAAATAAAACTATAAATTCCCAATTTTTCCCCAACTCACTCCCCCCAGAAAACTGGCATCATACTCCACTTTCTTTGAAACTTGTCTTGTTTGTTTTGCATTTGAGAGATGTATTTTTCTGACTGAAAGTTGTTGAGAAATTTACTTATTAAAGCGATAATATTTAAATCTGTTTTTTTGAATTTACAGGAGTAAATATATTGTTTTGTTATTAGAAATCAACAGTTTAAACAATCTTGTTTGCCCTCCCACCCACATACAACTTTTTGATAATTTATCTTAACTGAAATATTTTTGTCATGGAACCATTCTTGCAACTCTTTCCATAGACGCCATACTTTAGGGCACATAAAAAGTAGGTGCTCAATTGTCTCTTTATGAGATTGACAGAAAGAGCATAGATCATCTTCTCGTTTCCCAATTGTGTATAAAAATGAGTTTGTACATAAAGTTCTGTGTAAAATTTTGTACTGTATATTTCTTAATTTTGTAAATTTTGTACATGAGAAAGTATTTTGGTATGTTTCAATCCAGTCTATCTTCAAATTTAATAATTCCTCCCATTTTTCGGCTGTTTTAATGACTAATCCTTGTTCCCCATTCAATAAATCATAAAAGATTCTACACCCCTTTGTCTGTTTCAATAATGTAGCTTTTTCTATGCCTAGAACAGGGCTATACTGTAACGTTTCACTGTATTCGTGTACTAATTTAGTCTTCCACACTTCTGTAATATTTGTAACCACGCGATGGTAGTCTAGATATGTTCCCCTTATTTTGTATTTAGTTTTAATATCTTGATATGACAGAAGCTTCCTTTACAGTCTACGATGTCGCGTATATAATTTATGCTTTTATTGTACCAGTGTTCGATAAAAATAGAATGTCTCAGGTTGCTATTTAGCCAAACTGGCTGGTTGGCAATATCGTCTACTGTCTGCGGTATTAGTTTTCGTCTTAAAAGTTGCCATGCATGGAACACATCTTTCCAGAAGGGATTAACAATATTTGGAATTTGGCTTTTCAGGTAACCGTTCCCTAGATTCCATATATTGTGGAGGATACTGGAGTCAACATTAACGAGATCGTTCCATTTTCTGCTGTGGAATAATAATCTTTTTATCCATGATATTTTCAAACTATGCATAAAGTGTGTGACATTGACCATTCGCAGTCCCCCTTCTTTATAATCCTGCGTTATTATTTTCCTTTGTATTCTGTCACTCCCTCCATTCCATAGGAACTTGAACAATACTGTATTTAGTTGCTGGATAAAGTCGTCGGGAGGGTTAGGTAGGGCAAGAAAAAGGTGAGTTAATTTAGATAGTGCCGATGATTTTATAATGGTAATTTTGCCTAACAGTGTCAAATTCCGCAATTTCCATTTACTTAACTCTCTCTTTAATTCTTCTAATTTTGCCAAATAATTTATCTTCCAAATGTCTGTAAAATTTACTGATGAAAAAGCTATCCCCAGCATGTTGAAATCTGTCACCCATTCTAGTTTTATATCTTGACATAATCTTATTTCCGAACCTGTTAGTGCACCGATCCAAATTGCTTTGGTTTTATCTACATTTATTTTAAGACCGGATAGTTTATAAAATACACCCAATGTCTTTAAAGCTGATCTGAGCGATGTCTCCGAACCGTCAAGGGTTAACTGCGTATCGTCTGCGTATTGACTGATTTTATATTCCGTTTTTCCTATAGTAATGCCTTTGATATTGTTATTATGTCGAATCATGATTCCCAAAATCTCAGCACACAACAAAAATAAATATGGAGAAATTGGGTCACCTTGTCTACAACCACGACTGTTTTGAAAAAACGACGATAAGTGACCATTTTGTATAACACAAGTTCTTATATCCTTATAAAAAGTGCGAATCCAGTTCCTAATTGATTTCCTGAAGTTGTATGCTTGTAAAACTTCGTCAATAAAAACCCACGAAACCGAATCGAAGGCTTTCTCAAAATCTATTAATAAAAGTAGCCCAGGGATATCGTTTTCTTTAGTTGTTAACATCAAATCATACACCAGACGAATATTTTCACCAATGTATCTGCCTTGCATACAACCTTTTTGGTCTTCGTGTATTACCTTATCCAGGACGGACTTTATTCTATTTGAAATACAGGTAGACGCAAGTTTGTATAAGACGTTTAATAATGTTATTGGTCTCCAATTTTTCAAGTAGTTTCGAGGTTTTCCGGGTTTAGGAAGGCATGTTATTACTCCCTGTCTGGCACTGATTGACAATCTTCCATGACGATATCCAAAGTTGATGTAATGTAATACAAAATGACCTATATCCTTCCAAAACATTTTAAAGAATTCTGCTGGGTATCCATCAAGACCTGGGCTTTTGCAATTTTTACTATTTTTAAGTGCTCTGGTCAATTCCTCAAAAGTTATGTCCCCCTCTAACATTTCAGACTCTGTCAAATTCAGTTTTGGCATGTCCAATGAATCTAGAAAATGTGAAATTTCGTCTCTGTTGACGTCTGTATCTTTCTTGGAGTATAAATTTTCATAGTAGCATTTTTGTTCGTTTGTTATTTTTGTGCTATCGTAAATATTTTCACCGTTTTCCAGTGTTAGATTGGCTATAGTTTTATTAGTATAATTAGTTTTTTCTAAACCTAAGAAATATTTAGTCGGTTTTTCACCTAAATCGGCCCATTCTGCCTTTGTTCTAGTAATTAATCCTTGTATTTTTTCGCTCCGAATGTTTTCTAATTTCAATTTATATTGGCTTAATGTTTGAATATTTTCCATGTTCGTTGTTCCAAAGTTCTGCTCTATTTCTGCTTCTAAAACTTCTGTGTTCTTCTCCAACTCTTTCTCTTCCTTATCTCTATCTTTTTTCTTTCTTGCTGAATATTGAATTGTTTCTCCTCTTATTTTCATTAGTAATGTTTCCAGAAATAGCTCGTCGTCTATGTCTAATTTAATTTGCGAATCATCCGTGTTTTTGGAATTATCTTCGTCGAAGTTGTGTGCATATTCTTGTACAGTTTCCTTTATAACTTTTCTTGTTAAATTCAAGTATTCTTTATCTTTCAACAATGAGCAGTTGAATTTCCAGAATGACCTTCCCCTTTCACTTTTTGAAAATTTGCAATGTAAAGTTATGGCAGAATGGTCAGTCCTATACCCTGGTTTTATTTCCGCTTGAGTGGTAATATTAAAGATGTCCGTTGTCACTAGAAAAAAGTCTAGTCTCGCTTGTTGTCTTGGTTTTTTTCGCCTCCACGTATATCTTCGATCATCCTCATGCATAATTCTCCACACGTCTAGATAGTTATTATTATTTATTTGTTCTAGCACTATTTTTCTAGACTGTGGATTATTAATATGTTTGTAATTTTCGGTGTCTAATTCAGGGTTTATAACCATATTCCAATCGCCGCATATTATCACTGAAGAATTTCCCATGTCGTTTATCAATTTGTTAACATTATTATAGAAGCTTGGTTTATCAATGTTTGGGCCATAAATATTTGCGATCGTAACGGGTGTATCACAAATAGACATGCTCATTATCAGGAAATTCCCATTAGGATCTCTTTCTATCCTCTCTACTTTGTAGTCAAAATTCTCCACGAGAATTTGATAAATGAGGGCTAGTCCATGCATTGGGTCCCCACTCTGACCGCAGTAATGTTTCTCGGTATTTGTCAGTGTGGGTGTCTTGCAAACAGATTATATTATATTTCTTCTTTTTGAAATACTGGAAGACGTCCCATCTTTTTGTGAGATCAGCCAACCCTTGACAGTTCATGGAAACTATATTTATCGTGTCAGCCATAATTTTCAAATTTATAAGATGCTCTAACAGGTTCGATAGCAATAGCAAAGTCGTAATATAGCGTTACTTGTTTTTTAGTATGACAGTCCCTTGCTGTAGTTTCAGGAGAGATTGACGCTTTGTAGTTGAGTTGAAATTTGGGGTTGTAATAAAATAGGTTTCTTGAAATAAAAGTGAAAACAGATACACGCATTATCGGAACAAAAAACAGAACAATAACAAAAAAATAATACATGCTCTGTATATGGAGCTCTTTGGCCGCAGCCCGGTCCAATTCTAACATCCATGTGTTACCATCTTCAGGGTAAATTATTACACCTTTGATCAGGTGGATACATTACTAAAATACATTTATTGAGAACTGAAAACTGGTATATACACTCAACTCTCATGTACCGTACAAAAATATTGGCTCAGATTGAATACAAATATTCAATGTGATTATTTTTGCTCAACATGAAACTCAGTCTCCATATACACATACAAATTGAGTGCATTGATTCCTTTATGTAGCATTGGTTTAATGATAACTGACTCAACTTGGATACACGGATTCATTTGATTATTTTGGCCCAGCCTAAACACTCGCCTCCATTCAATATATTGTGCCACATTAAATACATATCTTGCATTAATCTGAATATTTTCAATACTGAGAGTTGAGTTTTAAGTATAAAAACGTTGGTTCAATTTTAAGGCATTGACTCAGAATGCAGTGATGCCTGCAAGTAAAATTCTAAGTTGAAATATAATACATTAGGTCAATTTGTATACAATGTATTGAATTAAATAATACGTGAGCTCATTTTGTGTATACATATATCGGCTCACTTTGAGTATATTTACCTTTGATTTAATTTGAGCACGATATTCAGTTAGAATTAACTCCACTTAATTATATATTGTCAAATGTTGAAGGTATTATATAACTCTGCAAACATTGCAATAGCTTGTTATATACACAATTAAATTTAATATATTCAATCTTTGGCCCCAATTTAACCTATTAATTCTTTTTTGCTTTAATGTCAACTATAATTGATTTATTCAATTTGATTGTACAGGCACAATTTTTTGTGTAGAGTTTTTTGAATCTATTGAGACAATTCTGCTATAATATCACAAACAAATCTAGGTATATTAACCTTGTCTCAAGTTAAATGTATCGATTCAAATTGAAATTACAACACGTATAAGGAAAGTGGGAAGAGTTGCCGACATACTGACTCAATGGATATGAAAACATCGATTCAGTTTGAATATATCAATTTAGAATCTACCAACTTGTCTCAATTTGCGTATAAAGCATATGCTAATTCAGATATAGTGCATTGACTCAAATAATAAATTAATGATTTATTTGTCAGTTTGAACACATTTATCTATTGGAATATAATGATTAAATGTACAGACAAGTTCAAATATTATGGAGCTCGATAACTTGGACACTAATTCTATCTTAAGGATGTCCGCTGCTGGTAAATCAAAGCAATGAACTTTTTGAATAATGTGTGTTGTTGCATTTATGATTGTGTAATATGAGGGAAAACAAAGATAAAAATATAGATTGGTGGGCATTTGTTAGCTGTAGGCAACATTAAGTGGACTAACCCATGCTCCATTTGATAACCCCAAAAAGCATAGTGAATAGCCCTAGTTTTGAAGCATATTCATGAAAACTTCATATCAACAGTATTTAACTTTTTCTTATATTATAAACACAATGCCTATCAAAATTCATCCAATTCGATGGATGTTGCTGTGCACCATTCTGGGTTAGAAGGCCTTTGAAGGAAATCCCTATCTCTTAACCTAGGTAAGGGAGATAACCCAATAGGAAAACGAAAAGTGGCCGCCAAAGCCAAAAATCACCGGAGGACATCCTTAATACGTTTTCCCACTTTACATGTATTAGTGCACTACAACTATATACAATTCAATATGATAAAAGTGCTCCATTTGGATATAACACCCTAAATTTGCATACTTAGACTTGATATATATATCTATATAGAAATTTAATATAACACATCCTCTAGATTTGGATATAAAGCTTTGATGCATTTGAATATAGTACACTGGGTCAAATTAAGTATATTTGGTCAGATTGAATATTTTGACCATTTACTGTATATTGACACAGTTTAAATTGATACACTCACCCACTCTAAATACACTGTCTCGAGGTGAGTATGAGGATTCAATTTGACATGAGACTACATGTTGACCCACATACAATAACTTGACTGGACCTGAACTGAATGGTTCGAGTTGACTGCATTCCAAGCAAGTGTATATTGGTGACCCAATGTAAAATATATCTTATTTTGGAGTCAGAATAATCGTGCTGTGTTTAATTACTATGTACCATTCAAATTCACAATTTTTAGTCAATTGGTCGATACAAAGAATAAATGTAATCCAGTTGTGTTTCCCCACCGTCATTTATCCCACGTGTCATTTTCAAATAGTAAGTTTTCATACCATGTTTTGGAATTAGGATCACACTTGCCTGAGTCATCTCCGATTCTTAAATTCGAACGATTTTGGATCCTGGAGCTCGCCATGGGTGGTGGCACGTCAACAAGTTGTCTCAAGCTGGCAAAGGATAGGATATGCTTTATGTCTCCTCTCCAGGTCTTCACAAATATCTTCCCGTTCTTTGACCAAGCTGACTGGGTCAGATCACTGTCAGACGCTTTCTTTAATAGTTGCTGGTTGTGATAAGTTAGGTCCTCTTTTATCACAATCCCTGTAGACTTCAAAGCCCTTCGTTTTTTGATGCTCTCATTTTTGTGTTTCACGGACATAAACTTCACGAGTATCGCTCTGGGTTTCTGCTCTACTCCAGGACGGTAGGTGCCACAACGATGAGCGATGTCAACATCCGCGAGCGTTACAACCATGTCGAGTTTATTCTTTAATATGTCGATAGCCTTTTGGGCGCACTCTTCTATTGTCTCCTTCTGACTATCACCCTTAATCCCAAAAATTCTAATACTTTCCTTCCTGGAATACTGCTCGTTGTCGTTTGTTTTTCTCTCCAGTTGTTCTATTCTACTTTCTAATTTCTCTGTTGTTTCATTGTCTTCTTCCTTCTGTCTGCTCATTTCTTTCATGTCATTTTTCAGGATATCGTTTTCTCGTTTTTCCAAATCGAATACTCTGCTCTCCAGCCTGTCCATTTTCTCATTGAGGCTTTTCTCCACTTTAGTGTTAGCTTTGTCGATCTGTTTTGCTAAGTCACTTTTTGTTACCATAGTACTCAGTATGCTCATTATATCTTCTAATTTTTTGGAGACGGTAGATAAGTCCTGCTTTTCCATGTTTGAGTTTATGTTCTCGGTAGAACTACTAGGTGTGTCACGAATAGACGAACGTGTCACAGGATTGTTCCTATCTGTTTTACCAGCATTTGAGGACTTCTTACTTTTAGCTTCAGCTCCAGCGTCTTCAAATGTACCCTCCGAGCTTATATCCTTCCTTTTTGAGTACTTATTCACATGCCTAGGCATACTTTATGTGAACTAAATCTGACAGCAGTGTGAAAACCAGCATGTCGATCAATGGTGAACTGTGGTCCGTGCTGAGTTCAAATCGTAACAGGTTATACATGTGAACGCATACCTGTGCACCGGACAGATCAAGTCAAACAAAGGGACAGCTGGACACCCCGCTTTACATGTACACCTGGACCGTCGGCTACCGTATGGCTAGCATATCATCGTCGAGAATGACCCCAATCAATGACTTTTACGTCCTGTTTACGACACAGTTGCAGAATATTCACTTATCTGATTATTTCTCAGAAAATATACTCCACAGATGTGCCTAATATCAATCCATACAAGCATGATATCCGAGGACGATTTTCCGTGCCAGGCTACTGGTCAGCCATCTTGGATCTTCACTCCTCTGTTTTGAATATCAACAGTATAGTAAATATTATGTATCATACAAAAGCACGTTGTTTGTCGACCAATGTAAGAAGTTATCAGATCGATATCTACAGTGCTGATAACTGCTTAGCTATCAGATAAAGTGATTTTCAACTTCATTTCAATGGGGGATTTGCACAATAAGCAGTGAATACAACGGAAACTGTACAACTTATAGGCTTTGATTGAACCACTGAGACAGGAAGGTGTGAAATGGACTAAACGGCTCGAAGTGATAATCATGACAGCCTGTGGTGCATGTTACCCAATAACAATTGTGCGATTATCGTCACAAATTATTACTTGATAAAGTAATGGTTACCATCCTGTCCGGAAACGACTCCTATTAACACACCATAATCCTAATCCGTTGCCTGCCTTTATCTCATATCTCTTTGACGGTAACGCAAAGTTTTGGTTAAACTATACATATCGGTGATGATTCTATTGCTCAATTAGTTTTTGAGTTTATTCTGCCAATGCCTAACAATATATGCATCGCTTCTATTGTTCATGAATTTGTAAATAAACATGGCTTCGCTTCCCATGCTGTCCACCATTTCCAATATAAGCCGACGCGATATTACTTAAAAACAAACTTCCATTACGATAAATTGCGCACAGCCGTTTTTTTCACGTCGCTCGTTCTATCCATCAAAGTGGACTTTTTGCGAGATGGCGATATGGCGACTTGCCTGCTGTTGATCGGTGAGAACCGAAAGAAAATCGCTTTACCTTTTGCAACTCCCAGCGTGTCGGACCTTAAAGATCACATTTCACAGAATGCTACCTTAGCTGCTCTAATTGGCATTAACGACGTAACCTTCCAGGTAAATATGCCATTTTTTAATATTTGTACAATATAATTGCCCCTGTGAACCCAGGGAGATACATGTAAACAGGTATGTATTTAGAGGGTGAAGAAAATGTTACATCTTACAGACAATTTATACCGGAGAATATATTTTTTATACTGTCGGAACCAGTGATCGAAACATAGTTTCTACTGTGCTAAAATTGTGACTCGATTGAGTATTTTCTTTTGCTCACAGTATTTCATTCAACTTCTGCCAACAGAACAGAACAAGCTCGAAACTTTGTCGAATCAACATACATGCGAAAAAATACGGTGCTATGATAACATACACTTTTGCAAAATTTGATTAATATAATCTGCTCAGACAGATTGTTTGACCCAATCAACTTAGTGACGCTTAAACATAGAAATTCTATTTAAATGTCATCAATAGTAGGCCCCTATATGAGATAGAAACGAGTCAGAACTGGTTAGCCTGGTGCCCCGATTATGTAGGTGCTTGTTACCCTATACCATTGTGTTCGGGAACCAGGTTATAAATGATACTAGTCAATGCGCATGCGCACAAGGATCACGTGGGAGAAAATGGAGGGCGGTTTGATTTTCTTCGGGAAAGGTTTGTTTCAAACTTTGCGAAATCGTGTCGATTTAGCCCACTATAGTCGCACATATTTATTAGTATTATCTTCATTAGATAGGAGTGCAACTACCTCGAACACGTCACTGTTGAAAATGTACTTCAAAATGCTCAGCTCACATAAAAAGTGGGAGTTCATTTGCCTGAATGCGAATCCAATATGGCGGCATAAATTTGTTCAATGATAGCGTTGGTCAGTTTAATGCAGTATACTTACAGTGAATTTTAGTACACAGTGTAATAGGAATAGTTAATAACGTCCAGTGGAACACTTGGATCATCATGAAACGATATGCTTGGGATATTTTGAGGTACTATTTACCCTTACTATTTACCCATATAATTTTATTAATATGAAACCAGAATTATATGATGTATAAAAAGACCTGGGCTGAACTGGAGGATCGGTTTTTGTAGGTTCTCTTCGGCCCCTACGACTTAGTTTCGCGGGTATATGACGGCTTAGTTTCGTGAGTATATGACGGCTTAGTTTCGTGGGTATATGAGACAAGATTGACTGATAGATTGTTTGCGGCACTTAGTTAAATGTGATTTGTTTATTTTCCAGTTGTATGATGCTGATTTTGAAGAGTTCGTGGACCTCGAGGACCAGGATGAGATACCCGATAAGTCCAAAATCAAGATATTACAGCATACGACAACAGATGGAGCATTTCACAATGTTCAGCGCGTACTGATTATAAGGTATCAATGATTCGTGTTCTCCTGTGATGTCTACCCCGTCTTTGATATTCCATATGATACCCAATGTATTCGCACCACAAAGCAGTGTTCGGAAGTGAATCACTGCTATTCACAGATCATGAAAATATAATCATTAATTATGTCAGAACTATTCAAATAACCTAGTATAGTGAACTCTGACAGGAATCTTTGCTAATTTTATTCAATCTTATAATTATTATTCACTTTTGGTGTTGTAGCTACACTGTGATCAATCGTTTCAGTTCAATGAATATGTGGATACATGTATATTTGATTTACCCTGTTTCTATGCAGACTACGCAGGATATAGCCAGTTCATAGTTCATAGTTCATAAATCCTTCCTGTGTGTAGGAGCACCTCCTGGTTAGGAGTACATAAGCATTCACAGTCAAGCAAAGGTAAGTTGCAGTTAAAGGGAGTGATGACATTTGATTGTTCCAAGTAGCACGCTCCAGAGTAGTAACCTCACATTGAGTTCAGAAGTTCAGTTCTTCGATGATGCAGGGTGTAGACATATTGTCTCAACACCCTCATTAAAGTTGTCAAACACGAGCAGTCTCGCAGAAACGTTGAGGGGTCAATGATGAAAGCTGCAGTCATTTCGGAGATTGGAAAGATGATACGAAGTTGATTCAGGCAGTCTGAGCAGACAGAGACCTGTAGAAGTGACAGGAACTTGAATCTAGTGGATTTGAACATTTCACATGCAGCTAGGAAGTGAGTGCGAGTCTCAGCTTCTTTAGTACACAAACGGCAGGACGGGTCGACAGCATATTGATTGAACACTGCCTTATTTGATTGCAGCACATATGTCCCTGTCAAGATTCTGAGTTGGATGGGAAGAGCTCGAACATCCGTAAGGCTGGGTGAAACTGACAAGACTGCAATATGTGATTTCCCGGCAGTGAAAGCTCTGAGTGACATGTATCTGAGCGATGTGTACAGCTTAGCCAGGGATACAAGTTTTTCTTGCCAGTAGGATTTAACAGCCTTCTTCACGAGTCTTTTCCAGCAGAATTTTGAGGGAGCAGAGTCAAGGAGAGAATGGATAGATGGAAGGTCATACATGGCGAGGATTTTCCTGATTTCACTGAACCAGCTCTTTTTCTCATGCCCCATCATAACAACCTGGCGCACACAGATGTCAAAGAGAGCAGTTTCCTCGTCAGCACAAATGTTACGGATTAGTGACAGAATTCGGATGTGTATCATGGGTTCCACTGGTAGAACGCCGAGCAGTATGCAGGGGGCAGGGAATGGAACACGGTCTGGTACGCCCAATATCTGTTTGAGCGCTTTACGGTAAAAGTTTTCAAGCTGAGATATGTCAGCCTGGATAAGGATGAGGGTATCCATTCCATGTAACACGACAGGGAGCACGTAAGTGTCCAACAGATGTGACGATGACATTGGGTTTAGCCCATTAGGGCATACAAGGCTCTCCTAGCTTTGGTCACATTCGCCGAAACAGTCGTAGATGCTTTCACCAGGGAATGATCTCTATGGATTCCAAGATGGACAGCAGCAGAGGTGGTCGGTATTGGATTACTGCCTAGTTGGAAGACATGGTCATGGACGTTTTGGTTTGACAAGATGGTACTTTTTAACGGTTGAAGGTCATAGAAGTTGCAGGTACTGTAGTCAACGGCGATGTCCAGAAGACCTTGCAGCTGGTGATCGGATTGGATTGGTCTAAGCGAGAAAAAGTTGAACCTACAGTACTCGCTGATTGGCTGGACCTCACCAAGAGCAAGGTCGTTGAAACAATCCGCCATATTGACAGAAGTACTTTTCCCCAAGCAAAACAAGTATTGAGAAACCTCAATTCGCAAGAAGTTCTAGCAAATCTCCAGAGTAAATTCGTCATAGTCCCAGCAGACAAAGCTCCGAATAATATAATATTCATATGTAAATATTACTATTACCAGGTGCTGGTTAAAGAATTGAATGTAGACATATCTTCAGCAAATACGTCTACTTACTCCCAAACTGCAATTACTCTGGAAGATTTATTTAACAATCACAAAAAGTTTCTCAGGGAAAGAGGTATTCGTCTTCCAACCAATCATAACGACATACCAAAAATGTACTGGACTCCCAAAATGCATAAATCACCATACAAAGCTAGATTCATAGCTGGTTCTAGAAGCTGCACCACCAAGCTTCTTTCAACCCTATTGATGAGGGCCCTTCAGGAGGTAAAAGCATTTTGGGAAAGGTATTGCGCCACTATTTCTAAGAACTCTGGCGTTGAATGCATGTGGATATTGAAAAACTCAAAATGTCTTACGGAAGAACTTGATGCTAAAGGTCACATACCGTACAGACATGTATCCACATGGGATTTCTCGACTCTCTATACTACAATCCCTCATCAGGACCTTGTTGACCGTCTAAGTTCATTAATAGTATCTGTGTTCAAGAAAACTGATCGTAGATATATTAATGTCGGTAGCCATAAAGCATTCTTTAGCTCTACTACATACAAGAGATATCATTCATGGGATGTTTCTTTGTTTATAGAGTTGCTTGAATTTCTCATTAAAAATATCTATGTGAAATTTGGCAACACAATATATCAACAGCATATAGGTATTCCAATGGGTACTAATTCCGCACCCCTGTTGGCTGACCTGTATCTGTTCTCTTATGAATATGACTATATGCAGGCGCTTTCAAAAACCGATCCATTGAAAGCCCGTTCCTTCTCATTCACCAAACGCTATATAGACGATCTTCTCGCTGTGGATAATCGCTATATAAATGACGCAGTGAAGGATATATATCCACCTTCACTGGATTTGAACTACAGATAGCCCTACAGGCACATCTTATTTAGATCTCTATCTCTATAAAAATGAAGCGGGCATTCTCTCTCGTCGACTTTATGACAAAAGAGATGATTACAATTTCGACATCGTAAACTATCCCTTTCTGGATAGTAATATTCCAGTGGGACCTGCATATGGCGTATACATATCTCGCTTAGTAGCATTTGCTAGATCCTGTGTTAAATGTGATGATTTTAATCAACGTCACAAAACATTGTTGCAGAAACTTATAAAACAGGGCTATTCCACCAAGCGCCTCCACTCAAAGTTTCTCAAATTTGGCGATACATATCGCATGCTGATAGCAAAATACGAACGTAGCGTGCAAGATCTATGGCGCTACGTTTCGTAACTTGTGTCTAATTCCGCTTAACCCGGGGCTAGGGGCCGTATGAACCCATGTACTTCAAGATCCTCATGGTACTCATATGAACAGTCACAATCAAAGCGTGACTGAGATACATCTTTTTAGATGACGACTCTATAACGAATATTATGGATTAAGAATACTGATCAGCGATACGGATTTGATATTTTTGGAACATCATGATGTCTTGCCCGCATCATTGAAAACTGTTGACCGCTTCTCTCTTGCAGGAAACAAGCCTATGTTTATGTATACTATGATTGTCTTTTTGAATTTGGTGCTAATACTGTTATGTGGAAAATGGAATAGGTCTTTGGATTATGGACGCGGATATTCTCTAATGGACGACGGCTGGATTATGAATGACGGACTAGACGCTTGTAATTTGCAATGAGGGCAACATCATCTACACAGGTGGGTGAGACACAGGGTGTATCTCCAATGGGCGCGCTCCTAACCCGGAAGAACAGGAACGATACTTTATAGAAGTCGGTGGAGAGTACACCTCCCTGTCGTACTCCTTGATTAAGCAAGACTGGGTTGGAGAGTCTGCCATTCCACTTAACTTCAGCAGAGGATCTGCGCTGAATATCCGTAGTTAGTGTCCATAACAGTCCCTCAACTCCGGCGAGGTAGATCTTACGGAAAAGGGACTCCTGATGTACAATATCAAAGGCAGCTTTGGCATCCAAGAGAGCCACAAAAGATGGAGAGCCTCTAGCCTTCAGCTCTAGGACGGATTCTTGGAAGACTAGGGCACTACACATGGGTGATATGTTTGATGTAAAACCGAACTGTAGTGGATGTTGATGTTGCTTAATAACCGGCTGGATTCGGTCTCTGAGAATTTTTCCAGGATTTTCGTTATGATTGGAGTAACCGTGATTCCTCTGTAGTTATTAGGCAGAGTCTGGTCTCCCTTTTTCTTGTAAATTGGAGTTAAGGTGCCAGTTTTCATGCAATGGGGGAGAGACCCATGGCGAAAAATCGCATTCAGTAGAACAGCAAGTATGGTAACTACAAGATGCCCAACAAACTTGATGTGCTCAGCAGTAACTCCCATACCATCTGGGGACTTCCCGATATTAAGGGTGGATATAGCTTTAGAAATTTCAAGTTCACTGATCGGAGGGGTTTCAGCAGGAAAAACTTACTTATGTGCGTCCTTAAACCGCAGTTGAAAAATTTATATTTCTCCCCATTTCAGGAAAGCACAGACACTGGTCCAAGTGACACCGTGGAAATGCAATCTCAACTTGAACAATCAACTGTGTAAGTCAACTTTCGTACAGTCTGATTACCGTAGTTTTGTTTCTTTTCCAAAGAATGTAAAGTTGATTCAGTTACATGGGCTGGGCTCGACTACTGTGTTGGGATTATTGGACATGCAATTGTTTGCCAAATAAAAATATCATTTTCCTACACATTTTATCCCTGAATGGGTTGTTTATTGTAATTTAAATCAAAGGGAGATAATTAGCTGAAACTGCCTTCTTTCAACCATTGAAAGCAAAACAAATCATGTCTTCGTGTTTAGAATTAAGTACGCGAGCTAAAAATAGGCCACGCCAAAATATTTAGGAGAGGGTATTTGAAAGTCAGACGAGTGGTTGCAATATAATACAATATAAAATATGACCGTTTACATGAGCTAAAAATCACTCTCGTGACATGAATTTACGCGACTGTTTGCGTGCAGGTGAGCTATCACTCACGCTAAACACGAAGCCCTGCAAATGAGGGCGGGGAGGCTGGATGGAGCTGTCAAGATGTATTTCTCATCATTTAATTTAATATGGATTCTTTTTCTCATACAGATCAACTGGCCGTTGCTGTGGTGCCAGTCATTGTGGACCATTTCAAAGAAGACCTAACCATGCTGATCCAAAAAGAAGTAAGTGAATAATTCATCACGAGTGTGATCGATATAGTTCCTGGTGCTAATCACACAGATCTAACATACAGCGTCGATGAGTATACAAGTAAAAACGTTAGGGCGTTGAAGGCGGAAACTGCATTTCTTCTCTTTTCCCCTATATTACGTGTATGTCAATATATAACGTAGTAATGAGCGATGCTGGTTCGAATTGGAATTTCGCCTGGGTTGATATTTTCTAAGCCTGTCCAGCGTACAAACTGACACCTACCTGTACACACGATATGATTTATAACTACATCCGCAGGCAGAATAAAAGGTTTTTGAACATTCAACGTATAATTCAGAAGACTCAATGGTCATGATGGTGAAAGATTATGATTAAAGAATACTATCAATCCCATATGCTTATATATCTTTTATGTTAATTTCAGGTAACTCCTGCTGTTATGACACCAATTATTGTTCACCAGGGTTCCAATATGGAGACCGCGGATACCATCTTTGTCTATGTGGAGAAGCAGAAGCTTTTGGACACGACGGATCTCCTGCTGGGATTGAAGTGCCTGCACGCCGCATATTGGTTTTTCAATATACGTTACAAGTAGAAAGTTAACAACAACTTGACATAACTCGAACTGCCTTTTCTGAAGTTGTCCTATACAAGACCAAGACCTACCGTTATCAGGACGGTGACAAAGTTACAGAAGCAGTAAGAGCTACTTCTCACTTACAGGAAAACATTCTTGAACCATGACGCTGTATCATACTTATGTAAGGGTTTCATTAACTTTTCAAGTAGGTGGCAATTCACCGAGGTAGCAGGCTATTATTATGGCATTTAACATTGAGTAATACAGACAACTAAGCAAAGTAGGTGGCTGCCCTGTTGAAAGTAGTCCCAAAAATTGTCGCCTTCTAATAAAACCCGTTATGAACATTCGGACACATATTAATGTGTATATTTTACCGCTTGTTCCCCCCCCCCCTCAACTCCCAATCAAGTGCCATTGCCATTTTTGTTACCTGTTATACCCTACTCTCTGAGAGTTTTTGATTTTCGGTCTCAGAGGCCAGGACACCCCAGCAGGTTATGTACAAAAGCATTCCATGACAGTTATCCTCACTCCACTCCACCCTCCCCCCCAAACAACTCCCCCACCCAGTGTCATTGCCATTTTTGTTACCTGTAATACCCTACTCTCAGAGTTTTCGATTTTCGGTCACAGAGGCTACGGCACCACAGAAGGTTTTGTACAAATCTCCACTCCAACCCTCCCTCCCCCCCCCACCGGTTGGATCTGGTGTTGCTGTCAGTTTCTGTTACTGGTTACCCCTACTCTCTGAGAGTTTTCGATTTTCGGTCTCAGAGGCTAGGGCACCCCAGAAGATTATGTACAACTCTTCCCCTCCCCCCCAACTCTCCCATCCAGTGTCAGTGCCATTTTTGTTACCTGATACGCCCTACTCTCTGAGAGTTTTCGACTTTCGTTCTCAGAGGCTAGGCACCGCAGAGGGTCATCTACAAAAGTATTCCCACAAAAGTATTCCATGGCAAAGATCTGCCCCCCACCCGTTGTCATTATAGAAATTATTCTATGGCAAATATCTGTTTACGAACCCAGAACACTGATCATGGATATGTAACCGGATTGCTACTTTTTATTTCACTATTATCTGTTACCTTTATTTTTATTATTTTTTTCCATGGAGTAAGTTGTTAAATCGGCCCAATACATCGGGGGTAAAGATTTATAAATTTGTAAAGATATGTAAATAGTTTGAGTGATATCTGTGAGCGGGTGAAAGGTAGTGGCGTAAGTGACATGACCACGACGTGCTCAATTTAGGTTCAGGTGGGATGCTTGTATTTTAAATTGTTTGAACTTTGTGCTTTAGTGGGCGGGGGTAAAGACTTGTGTGTATATAAATAGTTGTACGATATCTGTAGGCGGGTGAAAATTGGAGGCATAAGTGACATGAACATAACGGGCTCAATTTAGGTTGGGTTGGGATGCTTGTATTTTTAATCGTTTGAACTTTGTGCTTCCAGGGATTGAGAGTGAGCTATGATATCAGGGAGGGCTAACATGAAAAGACCAATGTAAATGTGCTTTTTGTGATTTCCTTAATAAAATATATCATACATAGATTTTGTGTTAATGTTCTTATTGTGTACCTCAACCAAGAGCCACTACTGGGTGGTACGAACACCACTAAGTCTCACTAAAAAGGTGCAAATTAACACCTTTTGAAGGTGTAATTCTCACGAAATGGATGTGTTTCAACACCCCTGGAAGATGGAATCGTCTCCAGAAGGTGTATTTTAGCACCTCTAGAAGGTTTAATTTTGGCGAAATGGTGTAAATAAACACCCAAGAGGGTGTAATCTCGGTCAAAAGGTGTAAATTAACACCAATGAAAGGTGTAATTCTTACTAATAAGGTGTGATTTAACACCCCTGGGAGATGGAATGATCACCAGAAGGTGTATTTTAGCACCCCTAGATGATTCAAATTTGCCCAAAAGGTGTGAATGAACACCCAAAGAAGGTGTAATTCTGTTGAAAAGGTGTAAATTAACACCACTGAAAAGTTTAGTTGTGGTCAAAGGGTGTAAATAAACACCCATGGGATGCTGGGTTCCCCCCAAAATATGCTTATAAATTTGTCTGGAAGGTGCAAATTTTATTCAGAAGGTGTGAATGAACACCCATGGAAGGTGCAATGTGAGCAAAAAAGGTGTAACTTAACACCTTTTCGAGAAGGTGTAAATTTACACCTTTCGGAGAGGGTGTTAATTCACACCGAAAAGGGTGTTAGCCCTGGGACAAGCCATTTACAGCCCGTAGAGGTGTAATTTACACCTTCTGGGCTAAGTGTGTAGCTGACCATCTTAGGCCTATTCTGAATCTATTTGATTAACCCTCGGCAGACAGCATAATGGTTACATTGAAGATGGCGATAATGTGAGGTTGGTTATCTTACACTAAAATTAACCAGGTTGTTCGTTCAGTTCAAGGCCACTTTATTGCCATGGAATATGCATGAAACAAATCAGGCTTCAGTAGAACGTACCATGTCATTTAAGCTTTGTTCAAACATATTCCCATGATCCTGGTCCTGTGCTCAATGAATACTAACTCGAGGACACGAAGGCAGGTTATCTGAAAAACATCACCTTGAATAATCTATAGGGGGTTTATGATAGGCCGACGATAACTCATTGGTAATTTGAAGATGGTCCCTTTTGAAAAGTAGAGAAATAAGTGAAAGTGTTACTAAATTTTTAATATAGAGCGACTGATTATTCCCCCGGTATTTCTCATACCTTATGTGGTATTAGGTGTTATTATTAAGGATATAAGGCCATTTAGATACCCAGTAGCAAGAAAAGCTAAATTCCAAGATTCACCCCAACATAGATTTGACTTCCGTTTTGACGGGAAAATCTTTAAACTAGAGCACCCTAGGTTTCAGAAATACATCGCTATACCAAGGTTCAACAAAACGTCTAGTTTAACCAAATTCGGTGAAGTGGTTTTGTCTACAAAAAACTTCGAAAATTCGATATTCAAACAATATTTGAAAACAACCCCTTAGTCACGTGACCTCATTAGCGTTAAATGAAATGTTTTTACATCGATATATTCAGTATTCATTGTTGATTAAGTCTTTGCCTCAGACTAATCATTTGAATTAAATCTGAGGAAGTTATTGTTGTTTGCATAACCCTACATGTACCTCAATCTTATGAAGCATACGTTTTTGATCAGTGTTCTATTTTAGACCGCCATATTTCAGCTCTGATCTTGAGATGGAGTGACAAACATGGATTTCCTAGAATTTTATGATTCAGTCTCTCACCAAGACATCTCAAACCTTTACCCGTTGGGGGTGGAAAGTCAGATTTAGGGCTCTTATGAGAATTGACTGTCTTTTCTTACAAATATGGACTCACTAAATCGCTTTTTTCATAACTAATGTTTTGCTTTGAAATTGGGTCTCCACAATGTCCCATGTTAGAGCACTGCGGATTTTTTTTGTCAACACTTATCACACTTCCGCTGGATTAGCCCAATTAATTGGAAAGTTTATACAAGTGGACAGTTTCTTGATGGAACAAGCAAAAACTGAGCGCAGCTCGAACTACTGAATGCCGGATCCAGCGACAAGCCTTGGATGCAACCGACCGTATCTATAACGGGTCTTGTGTCTTCTTATCTATCGAATACAATCAGCCGTAATGCTGGATGCCCGATTCGTGCTCCTTCCCTATACAATCTTTAACACTGGATAGACTGCCCTATGACTCTGTATCGTCAACGAGACAGTTGACGTAAGTAAAACTTTAGAACTCTCTAGTAATTTGGGCATCGGACTACCTCAGTACTGAGTTAATACATTATGTCCCTACTTGCCGCCAAATCCCCTTTGATAACGTATTGTTTCATGAATTAAAACTTATATATTTTATTTCTGCAAAATACTGTTAGACTTGTGTATTTACCAGCAGTGCCGTAACAACCCGTCTTATTATTTAATGCATTATCTACCTAACTCAAGGCATTCCTGACAGTGCTCATTCTTTGAAATATATCGAATGTTCACTATGACGTATATATGGCGTATCTCTCCTAGTAGCAGTTGCTATATCCTGTGTTAAATGTGATCATTTTAATCAACGTCACAAAACATTATTGGGGAAACTTTCTAAGACAGAGCTATATTATCAAGCCCCTCGACTCAACGTTTCTTAAATTTTGTGATACATATCGCATACTGATAGCAAAATACGAGCGTAGCTTGCACGATCTATGCCGTTACCTTTCATATCTAATTTCGTGTCTAATTCCGATTAACGGGGCTAGGGGCCGTATGAAGCTATGTATTTGAAGATCCTCATTGTGTTCATATGAATAGGCACACTCAAAGCGTGACTGAGATACATCATACTATAGATAACGATTTTACAACGAAAATCATTTGGATTAGGAATACTGATCAGCGATACAGATTTCATATTTTTGGGACCTCATGATGTCTTGCTGGCATCATTGAAAACTGTTGATCGCTTCTCTCTAGCAGGAAACTAGCTTAGTTTTGTGTATACTATGATTCTTTCTTTTAAATTTGTGTTAATGCTATTACATGAATTTGGCCTTTGAATTATGGACGCGGAAATTCTTTAACCTTACCTGACTTGGGGGGGGGGGAGAGGGAAGCTTCCACCGATAATAATGATTTTTAAATAGCTCACTGGAATAGCATTAACAGTCGTCAATCAAAATACTATACAGATACAACTTTCATCACTGAAATCAAATCCCTGCCCATCAGTACTAATGAAAGTACATTATCTTTTTTACACTTTAATGCCAGAAGTCTTAAGAAGCACTTTTCAGAAATAACAGCATTCATTTATAACTTAAAACATGATTTCTCTATTTTGGCTTTTTCAGAGAGCAATGGTTACTAGAATTATAGTAAGATGGGTATAAGCGGAAAACGACAAGAACTCTCCAGGGAATTAAATGAATAATTCTGCAGATAGTATTAACTAGCTTCGTTAGATTACACATATTAATAGCGCAAATCAAGCATCGTGAGAAACGATATGTTTAATTTGAGAAGGGATAGAATTCTATGAGCCTACTCGCAATTTATTATTGACCATGCTAATGGACCCCTTGGGCCCTAAATGATCTGGTGCGTCCGAATTCATTCGGTAAATAAAAATGTAATATGTATCGAATCCGACATTCAATATTCAACCGTCGTACATTTAAGAAATAATTCCTTGTGTACTGCAGTACAACACCTAGAATAGATCGCGCTGCAATAGGATGAGTCTTGAGTCTCAGGCCTACGACCTTCGTGATTAAACTTAAGACTCATCCTACTGCATTACCGCAGTAAACAAGGAATTATGTCTATTTACTATACTGAAAACGACACAATGTCGAGATATGTCGTGTAAAGAAAGATATTCTTGTGTATTTAAAACTGGATTAACAGACAAAACCTGACATTAACCTGACAAAAAATGTTCTGGCCCGCCAATTAATCGAAGCAAGCAACACCTGCAAGTTGCGTGCCTGAAATCGACACGAATGGGCTAGTCCACATTATGGCAGCTACAGGGGCGTGCGGAAACGCCATTAACGATCAAAATGATGCAAGCGCGAGCCTTTGTTTTTTTGAATATATCTGAAATTCTCCCGTCATCCAATGATTGGATCGTGTACTTATCATACGTCCCAAAAGGTTTGGTTACAACAACTTTGAATGAATCTCCGCGGAAGAAAACTCCTTCTCCAACTTTAATTGTCGCCATTATGTGCGGCAACAGGATGTACAGGAAGATACAGGCAAACGATAAATTTTAATATCCATTTCAATCCTATTATACACCTCTGGGTGAGTTCAACTGGGCACGCGAAGAGGTAGTAAGGTAGCATCTAATGGAATTTGATGCAACTTGGGCTCCCTTCTTTATATGTAATAATTTTATTTGGTAAAACACATTGGGTGTGGTAGAATATAGAATTTCCGCGTCAGTAATCGAAATACCTATTTTGTATGACAGTTAGCACCAATTCCAAATGTGTATGAAATAAAAATGATAAAAACACAGGATGATTTCTTAGAAGAGAGAAGCGGGCAACACTTTTCAATGATGCCAGCAAGACATGATGATGTTCTTTACATAAAATCCTAATTACTGACAGTTATTTTTATCCAAATGAATTTACAAGTCGTTTTCCACAGTATTGTATCTCAACATACAATTGATATTATAGTGAACATAATCGAAACATCTCAAGATCGGCTTTTCTTGAAACTCAACTACTTAGCTAAAGGACTGGACATCATTAATTTACCTCGAATCCTGAATGATCCAGAGGTACGCAACGCTATGCCAAACTATTATAAGTTCACAGAACCTCCTTGTATTTCATATAAATACACTAAATCTATAGCCACCAAAATATTCAATTACTCCAATGCTGTCCAGGAGTTTGACTGGAACTTATAAACGTCAGGAGGCTATAGTTGTGATTGTGAATCGTCGAACTTCATCTATACACCATGCAAACATATTGTGACTGGTGACCTTGATGTAGTGAGTGATAAGGATCTGAAATTACTCCTGATGAAAGGACCTAAATATAGAGAGCCAAGAAGAATAAATCTGAAGGCCGACCAGAAGATAGTCCTGTCTGCATTGGAACAGTACGTTATTGATTGGTCTAAGCGAGAAAAAGTTGAACCTACAGTACTCGCTGATTGGCTGGACCTCACCAAGAGCAAGGTCGTTGAAACAATCCGCCATATTGACAGAAGTACTCTTCCCCTAGCAAAACAAGTACTGAGAAACCTCAATTCGCAAGAAGTGCTAGCAAATCTCCAGAGTAAATTCGTCATAGTCCCAGCAGACAAAGCTCCGAATAATATAATATTCATATGTGAATATTACTATTACCAGGTGCTGGTAAAAGAATTGAGTGTGGACATATCTTCATCAAATACGTCTACTTACTCCCAAACTGCATTTACTTTGAAAGATTTATTTAACAATCACAAAAAGTTTCTCAGGGAAAGAGGTATTTGTCTTTCAACCAATCATAACGACATACCAAAATATACTGGACTCCCAAAATGCATAAATCACCATACAAAGCTAGATTCATAGCTGGTTCTAGAAGCTGCACCACCAAGCTTCTTTCAACCTTATTGACGAGGGCCCTTCAGGAGGTAAAAACATTTTGGGAAAGGTTTTGCGCCATTATTTCTAAGAACTCTGGCGTTGAATGTATGTGGATATTGAAAAACTCAAAATGTCTTACAGAAGAACTTGATGCTAAAGGTCACATACCGTACAGACATGTATCCACATGGGATTTCTCGACTCTCTATACTACAATCCCTCATCAGGACATTATTGACCGTCTAATTTCATTAATAGTATCTGTGTTCAAGAAAACTGATCGTAGATATATTAATGTCAGAAGCCATAAAGCATTCTTTAGCTCTACTACATACAAGAGATATCATTCATGGGATATTTCTTTGTTTAAAGAGTTGCTTGAATTTCTCATTAATAATATCTATGTGAAATTTGGCAACACAATATATCAGCAGCATATAGGTATTCCATTGGGTACTAATTGTGCACCCCTGTTGGCTGACCTGTATCTGTTCTCTTATGAATATGACTACATGCAGGCGCTTTCAAAAACCGATCCATTCAAAGCCCGTTCCTTCTCATTCACCAAACGCTATATAGACAATCTTCTCGCTGTGGATAATCGCTATATAAAAGACGCAGTGAAGGATATATATCCACCTTCACTGGATTTGAAGGAAACTACAGACAGCCCTACAGGCACATCATATTTAGATCTATATCGCTATAAAACTGAAGCGGGCATTCTCTCTCGTCGACTTTATGACAAAAGAGATGATTACAATTTCGACATCGTAAACTATCCCTTTCTGGACAGTAATATTGCAGTGGGACCTGCATATGGCGTATACATATCTCGCTTAGTAGCATTTGCTAGATCCTGTGTTAAATGTGACGATTTTAATCAACGTCACAAAACACTGGTGCAGAAACTTAAAAAAACAGGGCTATTCCACCAAGCGCCTACACTCAAAGTTTCTCAAATTTGGCGATACATATCGCATGCTGATAACAAAATACGAACGTAGCGTGCAACATCTATGGCGCTACGTTTCGTAACTTGTGTCTAATTCCGCTTAACCCGGGGCTAGGGGCCGTATGAACCCATGTACTTCAAGAACCTCAAGGTACTCATGTGAACAGTCACAATCAAAGCGTGACTGAGATACATCATTCTTGACTGGGATACATCATTCTTTAGATGACGACTTTGCAACGAATATTATGGATTAAGAATACTGATCAGCGATACGGATTTGATATTTTGGAACATCATAATGTCTTGCCGGCATCATTGAAAACTGTTGACCGCTTCTCTCTTGCAGGAAACAAGCCTATGTTTTTGTATACTATGATTGTCTTTTTGAATTTGGTGCTAATACTGTTATATGGCGCTTGATGATTGTTTAGCACCGAATTCTACATGTAATAATTTCAAAATTTCTAAGTGTAGACATCGTGGATGTCTCACGTGTCCACTCTTTAATACTTCAGCTTCATTTAGTTCCGCGTTATCTGGTAACTCATATTCTGTTAACTCGTATGTCGATCTTAGTTGTTCTACTACAAACTGTATTTATTTAGTTTCCTGTAAGAAGTATGGTCACCAGTATGTTGGCAAGACCACCCAAAGACTCCATCTTAGGTTGAACGGTCACAGAAAATCCGTTAGGAAAAAGCAGTTGCTTATAGGTAAGCATTTTTCTGGACCCGACCATGGCTGGGATAACTTTAGTATTCAGATCATAGACGTCGTCTATCCATCTACTAAGGATTCACCCTTCGGATTTGAGAGAAAAATCCGAGAGCGGGAATCATTATGGATGCCAGAACTTGGGTCAGTGTTTCCGTTTGGTTTAAGTGATAATGTCAGTGGGTTCGGAAATGCTACAAACCGCCAACATTACCCAACTATTTAAACCCCATCAACGGAGACATCGCAGCCATGGTTGGCGAAAGTTTAATAGTTCGATGATTCACGATCATATCACTTTATTACGCCCATTGGGTTTTAACCTTTTTAATAGTATACATAAGGTTACGTACGGTTCTGTATGTATTACCTCCTGAGCTTTAGATCAAATAGCCAGAGATATACAACAATCTGCGTCTTCAGGAAATATAATACCATCAAAAATCATTAAAGTATGTCAAGATATATCGTATTTTCGGTTGTATCGTCCAGTGAACATAATCGAAACATCTCAAGATCGGCTTTTCTTGAAACTCAACTACTTAGATAAAGGTCTGGACATCATTAATTTATCTCGAATCCTGAATGATCCAGAGGTACGCAACGCTGTGCCAAACTATTTTAGGTTCACAGAACCTCCATGCATTTCATATAAGTACACTAAATCTATAGCCACCAAAATATTCAATTATTCCAATGCTGTCCAGGAGTTTGACTGGAACTTATACACGTCAGGAGGCTATAGTTGTGATTGTGAATCGTCGAACTTCATCTATACACCATGCAAACATATTGTGACTGGTGACCTTGATGTAGTGAGTGATAAGGATCTGAAATTACTCCTGATGAAAGGACCTAAATATAGAGAGCCAAGAAGAATAAATCTGAAGGCCGACCAGAAGATAGTCCTGTCTGCATTAGAACAGTACGTTATTGATTGGTCTAAGCGAGAAAAGTTGAACCTACAGTACTCGCTGATTGGCTGGACCTCACCAAGAGCAAGGTCGTTGAAACAATCCGCCATATTGACAGAAGTACTCTTCCCCAAGCAAAACAAGTACTGAGAAACCTCAATTCGCAAGAAGTTCTAGCAAATCTCCAGAGTAAATTCGTCATAGTCCCAGCAGACAAAGCTCCGAATAATATAATATTCATATGTGAATATTACTATTACCAGGTGCTGGTTAAAGAATTGAGTGTGGACATATCTTCATCAAATACGTCTACTTACTCCCAAACTGCATTTACTCTGGAAGATTTATTTAACAATCACAAAAAGTTTCTCAGGGAAAGAGGTATTTGTCTTCCAACCAATCATAACGACATACCAAAAATATACTGGACTCCCAAAATGCATAAATCACCATACAAAGCTAGATTCATAGCTGGTTCTAGAAGCTGCACCACCAAGCTTCTTTCAATCCTATTGACGAGGGCCGTTCAGGAGGTAAAAGCATTTTGGGAAAGGTATTGCGCCATTATTTCTAAGAACTCTGGCGTTGAATGTATGTGGATATTGAAAAACTCAAAATGTCTTACGGAAGAACTTGATGCTAAAGGTCACATACCGTACAGACAGGTATCCACATGGGATTTCTCGACTCTCTATACTACAATCCCTCATCAGGACCTTATTGACCGTCTAAGTTCATTAATAGTATCTGTGTTCAAGAAAACTGATCGTAGATATATTAATGTCAGAAGCCATAAAGCATTCTTTAGCTCTATTACATACAAGAGATATCATTCATGGGATGTTTCTTTGTTTATAGAGTTGCTTGAATTTCTCATTAATAATATCTATGTGAAATTTGGCAACACAATATATCAGCAGCATATGGGTATTCCAATGGGTACTAATTGTGCACCCCTGTTGGCTGACCTGTATCTGTTCTCTTATGAATAGGACTATATGGAGGCGCTTTCAAAAACCGATCCATTCAAAGCCTGTTCCTTCTCATTCACCAAACGCTATATAGACGATCTTCTCGCTGTGGATAATCGCTATATAAATGAGGCAGTGAAGGATATATATCCACCTTCACTGGATTTGAAGGAAACTACAGATAGCCCTACAGGCACATCATATTTAGATCTATATCTCTATAAAAATGAAGCGGGCATTCTCTCTCGTCGACTTTATGACAAAAGAGATGATTACAATTTCGACATCGTAAACTATCCCTTTCTGGACAGTAATATTCCAGTGGGACCTGCATATGGCGTATACATATCTCGCTTAGTAGCATTTGCTAGATCCTGTGTTAAATGTGACGATTTTAATCAACGTCACAAAACACTGGTGCAGAAACTTAAAAAACAGGGCTATTCCACCAAGCGCCTACACTCAAAGTTTCTCAAATTTGGCGATACATATCGCATGCTGATAGCAAAATACGAACGTAGCGTGCAAGATCTATGGCGCTACGTTTCGTAACTTGTGTCTAATTCCGCTTAACCCGGGGCTAGGGGCCGTATGAACCCATGTACTTCAAGATCCTCATGGTACTCACATGAACAGTCACAATCAAAGCGTGACTGAGATACATCATTCTTTAGATGACGACTTTACAACGAATATTATGGATTAAGAATACTGATCAGCGATACGGATTTGATATTTTTGGAACATCATGATGTCTTGCCGGCATCATTGAAAACTGTTGACCGCTTCTCTCTTGCAGGAAACAAGCCTATGTTTATGTATACTATGATTGTCTTTTTGAATTTGGTGCTAATACTGTTATATGGAAAATGGAATAGGTCTTTGGATTATGGACGCGGATATTCTCTAATGGACGACGGCTGGATTATGAATGACGGACTAGACGCTTGTAATTTTAACCTGTGTATGCCTGGATCCTGCTGGGGGACAAGTTGTCCCCGAGGCCGGGCCCCTTCACACCCAACACTCATAATGGATACAATAATAAGAAAAAATGTGAAGACAGACCCGAGGAACCTTAGTGCAGGTTTCTCGGCCGAGTCACTATGTACTATGACCTTTTTCAATCCAAATGACAGATATATTTCTGACAGCAAAGCAAGGCCACAACATCAAACCTTGTAATATTGCGCTTGATGATTGTTTACCACCGAATTCTACATGTAATAATTTCAAAATTTCTAAGTGTGGACATCGTGGATGTCTCACGTGTCCACTCTTTAATACTTCAGCTTCATTTAGTTCCGCGTTAACTGGTAACTCATATTCTGTTAACTCGTATGTCGATCTTAGTTGTTCTACTACAAACCGTATTTATTTAGTTTCCTGTAAGAAGTGTGGTCAACAGTATGTTGGCAAGACCACCCAAAGACTCCATCTTAGGGTGAACGGTCACAGAAAATCCGTTAGGAAAAAGCAATTGCTTATAGGTAAGCATTTTTCTGGACCCGACCATGGCTGGGATAACTTTAGTATTCAGATCATAGACGTCGTCTATCCATCTACTAAGGATTCCCCCTTCGGATTTGAGAGAAAAATCCGAGAGCGGGAATTATTCTGGATGCTAGAACTTGGGTCAGTGTTTCCGTTTGGTTTAAATGATAATGTCAGTGGGTTCGGAAATGCTACAAACCGCCGTTCAAATATATCCAACATTACCAACTATTTAAACCCCATCAACGGAGACATCGCAGCCATTGTTGGCGAAAGTTTAATAGTTCGATGATTCACGATCATATCACTTTAAATTACTTAGTGGGTTTAACTAACACACCCAATAGTATACATAGCTTACGTACAGTTCTGTATGCGTTACCTCTGAGAGCTTTAGATCAAATAGCCAGAGATATACAACAATCTGCGTCTTCAGGAAATATAATACCATCAAAAATCATTAAAGTATGTCAAGATATAGCGTATTTTCGGTTGTATCGTGCAGTGAACATAATCGAAACATCTCAAGATCGGCTTTTCTTGAAACTCAACTACTTAGATAAAGGTCTGGACATCATTAATTTACCTCGAATCCTGAATGATCCAGAGGTACGCAACGCTGTGCCAAACTATTTTAAGTTCACAGAACCTCCTTGCATTTCATATAAGTACACTAAATCTATAGCCACCAAAATATTCAATTACTCCAATGCTGTCCAGGAGTTTGACTGGAACTTATACACGTCAGGAGGCTATAGTTGTGATTGTGAATCGTCGAACTTTATCTATACACCATGCAAACATATTGTGACTGGTGACCTTGATGTAGTGAGTGATAAGGATCTGAAATTACTCCTGATGAAGGGACCTAAATATAGAGAGCCAAGAAGAATAAATCTGAAGGCCGACCAGAAGATAGTCCTGTCTGCATTGGAACAGTACGTTATTGATTGGTCTAAGCGAGAAAAAGTTGAACCTACAGTACTCGCTGATTGGCTGGACCTCACCAAGAGCAAGGTCGTTGAAACAATCCGCCATATTGACAGAAGTACTCTTCCCCAAGCAAAACAAGTTCTGAGAAACCTCAATTCGCAAGAAGTTCTAGCAAATCTCCAGAGTAAATTCGTCATAGTCCCAGCAGACAAAGCTCCGAATAATATAATATTCATATGTAAATATTACTATTACCAGGTGCTGGTTAAAGAATTGAGTGTAGACATATCTTCATCAAATACG
Source organism: Hanleya hanleyi (assembly GCA_036873755.1). NCBI lineage: Eukaryota > Metazoa > Mollusca > Polyplacophora > Lepidopleurida > Hanleyidae > Hanleya > Hanleya hanleyi. The sequence goes on from JAVTVY010012350.1 coordinate 42,096, forward strand.
TCTACTTACTCCCAAACTGCATTTACTCTGGAAGATTTATTTAACAATCACAAAAAGTTTCTCAGGGAAAGAGGTATTTGTCTTTCAACCAATCATAACGACATACCAAAACTATACTGGACTCCCAAAATGCATAAATCACCATACAAAGCTAGATTCATAGCTGGTTCTAGAAGCTGCACCACCAAGCTTCTTTCAACCCTATTGACGAGGGCCCTTCAGGAGGTAAAAGCATTTTGGGAAAGGTATTGCGCCATTATTTCTAAGAACTCTGGCGTTGAATGTATGTGGATATTGAAAAACTCAAAATGTCTTACGGAAGAACTTGATGCTAAAGGTCACATACCGTACAGACATGTATCCACATGGGATTTCTCGACTCTCTATACTACAATCCCTCATCAGGACATTATTGACCGTCTAAGTTCATTAATAGTATCTGTGTTCAAGAAAACTGATCGTAGATATATTAATGTCGGAAGCCATAAAGCATTCTTTAGCTCTATTACATACAAGAGATATCATTCATGGGATGTTTCTTTGTTTATAGAGTTGCTTGAATTTCTCATTAAAAATATCTATGTGAAATTTGGCAACACAATATATCAGCAGCATATAGGTATTCCATTGGGTACTAATTGTGCACCCCTGTTGGCTGACCTGTATCTGTTCTCTTATGAATATGACTATATGCAGGCACTTTCAACAACCGATCCATAAAGCCCGTTCCTTCTCATTCACCAAACGCTATATAGACGATCTTCTCGCTGTGGATAATCGCTATATAAATGAGGCAGTGAAGGATATATATCCACCTTCACTGGATTTGAAGGAAACTACAGATAGCCCTACAGGCACATCATATTTAGATCTATATCTCTATAAAAATGAAGCGGGCATTCTCTCTCGTCGACTTTATGACAAAAGAGATGATTACAATTTCGACATCGTAAACTATCCCTTTCTGGACAGTAATATTCCAGTGGGACCTGCATATGGCGTATACATATCTCGCTTAGTAGCATTTGCTAGATCCTGTGTTAAATGTGACGATTTTAATCAACGTCACAAAACATTGTTGCAGAAACTTATAAAACAGGGCTATTCCACCAAGCGCCTCCACTCAAAGTTTCTCAAATTTGGCGATACATATCGCATGCTGATAGCAAAATACGAACGTAGCATGCAAGATCTATGGCGCTACGTTTCGTAACTTGTGTCTAATTCCGCTTAACCCGGGGCTAGGGGCCGTATGAACCCATATACTTCAAGAACCTCACGGTACTCATATGAACAGCCACAATCAAAGCGTGACTGAGATACATCATTCTTTAGATGACGATTTTACAACGAATATTATGGATTAAGAATACTGATCAGCGATACGGATTTGATATTTTTGCAACATCATGATGTCTTGCCGGCAACATTGAAAACTGTTGACCGCTTCTCTCTTGCAGGAAACAAGGCTATGTTTTTGTATACTATGATTGTCTTTTTGAATTTGGTGCTAATACTGTTATATGGAAAATGGAATAGGTCTTTGGATTATGGACGCGGATATTCTCTAATGGACGACGGCTGGATTATGAATGACGTACTAGACGCTTGTAACACAGACGGACATCAGATCCAAAACGGCATCTACACCGAGTTAAGTGGAATTAAGTTCCGAAACGTATAGTAGATCTTGCAAGCTACATAATTTGAGAAACTTTGAATGGAGGCGTTTGGTGGTATAGCTCTGTTTGACAAGCTTCTCTGGTAATTTTCTGTCTCGTTGATTGAAATCTTCACAGTCTGCTCATGATCCAGCAAATGCTGCTATGCGAGATATTTATAAGGCGTACGCAGATCCTTCTGGACATATTGCTATCCAGAAATGGGTTGTCAACTATGTTAAAATTGTAATCGTCTATTTTGTCATAGGGCCGACCGTAAAGAAAGCTGTGACAATTCTTTTAAATGTATAGGTTCATATATGATGTTCCATGTATGATGTTTCAACTGGGCTTGCAGTAGTTTACTTCAAATCCAGTGAGGGGGATATGTATCCTACACACTGTCGGTAATATAGGGATTATCAGGTGTTAGGATATTCAGCCGAAAACCGAGGACCTTATGCCTGTATTTGACTAGTTCACAGTGCATTGACCACAATGGTGATATATATGAACTATTGAGTAATTTATGGAATTTAAGTAAACTGAAGTCGACTCTCATCAGCCTACACGCAATTTGTATCGACCATGGTAATATACCCCGGTCTGTTGAGTTCGAATTAAAAAAAGGTAATATGTATCGAATATCATATGAAGCAGAAAACCGATTTGAGCACGTACGCCAGTGTTTGTTTGACTGACTAGTTCCCAGTGCACAGTCCACACTGGTGATATATCAGATATACACTTTTGAGTGATTTATACAATTTAAGTAAACAAAACTCGATTTGTGTTCTGATGAGAGATTTCAGGGTAATTAGTGACCGCTACGAGTCGTCTGAAAGCTTACTTTATGGCTCATGATAATTAAACAACCTTATGAATTATTCTCTTTGCATGGCAACACAAGACCATATGACCACGTCGTGCCATACTCCAATCTTGATTAACTAAAATAAAACTTAAGCATGTAGAGAATTCGGGTGCTCGATTAGTGGTTCAACCTGTGCAAGGTCACAGCTCGAACAATCCCAAACGACGAATGGGGCGAAAGAAATATTAATTGAACGCACAGAATTATAAAAGTACATGTAGCTATTTTAATGGTGTTCTGTAGACAACCTGATTATTGTTCATCTTCAAATATGTCATCAATGACTGGTTACTATGGTTACCATGATCTAGGGGAATTTTAAGTCTTGCCTGAAAATCCGATACAGGTGTTTTAATTAGAGATATTTATGCAATGAATCGCAACATATAGTCGCGTTTTTGTGGAAATTTCATTTGAAAATTCAATGCTTCTGTTTCTGGTCATTGGAAACATCCTCTCCGAATTGCTTTGTTTCCCTCGGAGATGGCGATCGAGAATTTAAACAACATAGAGCTGACGATACTGACACATATGAAATCATGTAACCAAGTGCCTATAGCACTCATTATCCTAGTACCGTTCCCTTCCATCCAGTAACAAGCACATAAATATTATCGCTTATTTATCCGTCGTTGAGAATAATTAGTCTTTTGATGAGGTCAATATGTTATTTTGTGTACCTGAGAAAACAATATTTACCAAGGCCTAAGGCTGGGGTGAATATTGTCCTCGGAGTTCCACAAAAACACATATTGACCGATATAAAAACACTATAATTGTTTTATTATATGACCCAGACGTCTCGTAACCTTCTTGTTAGGTTTTTGGAAGCAGTTAAAATATAACATATAGAAGGCATTTTGCTTTGCTCTCCACGACCTCGAGCCTGCTTCACTCACAGTATAAACCGACGGCCAATCTAACGGCTATTTTCATTGGCTGAGAAGACGCGCACGTCAGAAAATAATATGTACACAAATAAAGTAGACTGACTGATCACCCAGTATATTGTTTACACGCGACAAGGAACAAAAAGCTTAGTTACCTAATTGTGTGTAATGTGTATATGTGCATAGAATATAACACTTTCTTCAGATGGAAATAGTTCCGTTGTTCGCTGATCAACCAAACCCAACAACCATCGCATGACGTATTTTACATTATAGTATCGACACTCATTCTATTTTCATGTGTAGAATTCTCGGTTACACGAATAAGACTATTGTTTACAAATCAGTAAATAACAGTAGAGTGATTTATTCAATTCACAATTCCCCATTTCAGGCGTTTGTTTGCCACACGAACAGCGCAATGTCTTTCGCTATTTCTGACTAGAGAGTTGATCGTCACTCGATCGATCACAGGTGCAGCGGTGAGCTGTGCTCGATAGCCGTACGTCATTTACAAAGAATAATCTCAAACAGATGTCGAGATTTCTAGTCACGTTTCTATGAAATATGACCATATCCACCATGATAGTTATGGATATATCAAATTATTTGACACGTGTCTGGTCGTTTTTCTGCTCACTTTTCTGATATTTCACTCGCCAATGGCAGGTCTTGTTCAGAGAGTTTTATACCATGTATACGTAACCTTATATAAAAGATATGCAGTATACTAAATCAATTATTTTCTGCTCACTCTGGTTCATGGCCCTCCGAGACTGTCTCTCAGAGGGCACTATAGGGTTGGTTTAATGTCACACTTACGGTTATTTCACTCATATGGTGACAGTCAGGTTTAGAGGTGGAGGAAGTCGGAGAGAACCACCACTCGTCGACAAGTAACTAGCAAACTTTCATACTTGCCCCAGCGGGGCCCGAATCCATGCTGGTTCAACGATGTGAGGCTATGGATCACCAGCGAAACGCCTTAGACCACTCGGCCACCGAGGACCCCGGGTACTATAGTCGGATAGTTCCCTCGGGAGCAGACAATACTTGATAAATATACGGTTCGATAGAACTGGAGTGTTCAGTTATAGCTCGATAATAGCCTTCACACTACACGTGCAAAAGCTTATATTGACGACATAATTTGAGAGTTGGTTTTGAATTAAATTTACCATATTTTGTATTTAGCCAAATTCTGCTCATATTCATGCACGTATTCTACATACACCTGGGCAATAGTATGCCGAATGAAATATACCCACACGGCAAGGACAACCTCATAACTGACGGCTCAAATCATTTGCAACTGATTAGCACAAAGTAGCAGTTCTTTACTGATTTCACAGAAATCAGCAGTGACAGTGTTACAAGAAGCTTTGGAAGTAAAGTTCAGAGAAAAAAACAGTATTACATTTTGAACAAACTTTGAGTATTGTACTGAAGCTCAGGCAGGGATGTTCATTCTCCCGGGCGCCAGATATTATATCAGTAGGCAATACGTTCCGGAAACACATTAGTACACTTTATAGGTTGATTAACTGGTTGATTTGCCGGACGATCTGATTTACGACAATGACAACACACTTTGGTGGCGTAAATCAGAGGGCTGAGAAGGAAGTTGGTGAATTCTAGGGTGACGAGAACCGTGAACCAAGAAAAACCGTTCCCGCGCTCGGATCTTTACCTTCCGAAATTTCAACCAAGCCGTATATGCCTGTAGGCTAAATATCCTAATAAAAATTTCAACAGAAGGAATCTCAAGCCGTGAGTGATTGAAGTGATCTCAACCAATTTGAGTCCAAGCGGCATCTAGACCTTAGGAAAGCGAACCCAGACATTCATGTGCGTTCCGAATCATAGCCTATAAGGCGTATAGATTTGAATGAAGATTATTGATTCGATGAAACGGACAAATTGCGTGTCGGTTGTTTTATCCCGCATTTGAGGAGCAAAAGATGTACAAAATTGTTCCACAGTCTAAAGAGTATACAATAACGGAGCTGGTTTTACCAGAGAACATACAGTTTCGTGTCTGTTTAACTATGTAATTGCCAGTCGACAATACAACTACCGCAAATATTCGTTGTGTTTTTATTCATTTTTCATGTCTTTTATTCATCTCTTACATCTCACATACATGAATATATATTTTGAGACTAGGCTAGCTTTTCTCCATAGACATTCACATATTCATATAAACATCCCTTGTTTATGCACCTGCACCTGCACATTTTATGTTCCTGACCCTCAGTGGACGTTCTATGCCTTTATTAATCCACTTTCTCCCTCTCTGAGATTCGCCTCTAATACTTAATACTTATACACATTATGTTTCAAGTTCCAGCCTCCAGTGGGAGTTGAAATCACTTCAACGAAGTTTCGCGGCCTGCCGATGAAGAATTAATGGTCGTAACTTGCAAATTTTCATATCTTGTCTCTTCTCTTGCTCTCGATGATGACTATCCTGAGCAGGTTTACCAAAACATTTGCTCCAGGAGGCGGATAAACAAATAAACCGACAGAGACGATTACTAGATTTATAGTATGATGGGTATGAGCGGAACACGACAAGTATTTTCATGGAATTATATTTCTATTCTGCAAATAATATTAACTACCATCGTTATATTACATATATTAATAGCGCAAAACAATTTGTAAATGAAAACATTGAGCGTCGTGGGAAGATTTGTCACGCAATATGATTTGTTTGAGAAGAGATGGAATTCTCATTAGCCTACGGGCCATTTGTTATCGACCACGCTAATGCACCTCGATCTGGTGCGTTGGAATTCATTCAATAAATAAAGTAATATGTATCGAATATCCTATGATAGCAAGCATCAGATCCGACATTCAATATTCAACCTTTGTCCATTAAGGAATTCCCGTTTCAATAATTGAAAGACCTATTTCGTATGACAGTTAGCACCAATTCCAAATGTGTATGAAATAAGAATAATACAAACAAGTCGATTTCCTATAAGATAGAATCGGAACACCATGAAGATGTATGAGCACATGATAATTAAACGGCCCCTAACCCCGAGTTAACACTATCTGACCTTGGCGATTTGGGACCTGTCCTGCAGCCCTAAAATTGTAAAACAAATAGTTTTTGCTCACTCTTTCTCCCGGAAATCAGAAATATTGAAGAAACATCACCTTTCTGGTGCCCCACATGATCGCCATTTGGAATTTAGTAATGATCGGGGGGTTATGCAAATAGGGTCAAAATGACACCGGTTTGATAATCTACAAAGTCGAGGAGTGTCAGCTTTCAAGCATGTGTCGTTCCAGAGATAGGACAGAAAGTTTGGCAGAGGGCATAATGCTCCCCTAACCTGGTAGGTTCAAGCGGAATTAAGCTCGGAAACATAGCACTACCAATCTTGTACTTTACGATCTGTTTTTTGTTATCACATAATTTGAGAACCTTTGTATGCAGACGTTTGGTGGTATAGCCATTACAACACATATAAGGGAAGTGGGAAGAGGTGCCGACATACTGAGGGAGCCACATGACTTCACAGTATAGCCTTTCGGTTAACCTATTCTAAAGCACATACCAAGAATCTAACGATTCGTGATATGTGCTGTTTCTCAGGTACGCTTTTATTGTACCTGTTCATGTGGCAACTTGGATGATATGACCACACGGCCCCTAGCACCGGCATAAGCGGTATTAGATACAAATCTAGAGAGCTATGCTGAAAATGCTCTGACAACTCGTATATTGGTAATTGGTGAGCTGTTTCGCTGTGACAACTCGTACACTGGGAATTGGTCATCGTCAGATGAAAATGACGGCATTTAACACAAAAGACTTCCATAATAATTCAATAATATTCTGTGGCATTCATTGAAATCTTAACAGTCTGCGCATGATATAGCAAATGCTACCCGGCGATATATGTATACGCCGTATGCAGGTTCTTCTGCAAATATTGCGATCGAGAAATGGGTAGTTAACTACGTCAAATTTGTAATTGTCTTCCTTGTCGTAGAGCCGACGTGAGAGAAAGCCCTGATCATTCTTGTAATGTATAGGTCCGTTTATGGTGTTCCATCTGTGCTATCAGTCATTCACTTCAAAACCAAGGAAGGGGAATCTATCCGCCACAACGCCGCTAATATTGGGGTTCTAGTGAAGCCGGAAATCGAGATTGAATTTATAAGGCGGAGGAGGAAAAGGACGTCTGCTTTCATACATGTAACAATCGAATAAAACAAACAAATACATTACACGATGAAATTTCTTTCTCAAGTTCAACTGTTGTTTCCATCGTGAAA